>JABSTR010000473.1:0-32883 GCA_013339765.2 Haemaphysalis longicornis | reverse complement strand
ACCAAGCTTAAGAAGGGCCAAGACTATTGCCACAAATTCTGCGTGGAAAGACGCAGTAAAGTTAGGCAGCCGGAGGGAAAAGGCCCAATCTAGTCTGGGAGAAAAAATACCCATGCCTGTCTTCTCCTTGCGGACAGAAGCATCGGTTGCAACTAGAGTGATTGCAACAATGGCGTTCAACCATCTGTCACATCACTCCAGATCCTCATCATCGTCAGAGCACGGCAACTAAAGCGGCCGTGGTCAGATAAAGTTGGCTATCCTGCAGTGCGTTTTGGAGAGAATGGTCGCTTTTACATTGGGAAAGAAAGCTTCGCTTAATATTAAAGCGAAGCTTTAGTGTCCTCACTGATGGCGTTGTATGCCAAAGCGCCCTGCAGGAAAGCCAACTTTCTCTGACGATGATGATGAATTACCGTTCGTGAAGTGAAAGAAAAAAATTCCCCGCATTTCCCCGAGGGGAAGAATGTGAAAGTGCGAATGCATGAGTGTTGAATTTGCGCGGTTCGGTAATGTTCGCGAAAGAGAGATCACACACACACACACAACTACAAAGAAATAAAGATGCATTTATTCACAGACACCTATTTGTGTTGTCGTTGTAGTTGATTGCTAGAGCGGATCTCAGCTTTGAAATTTCGTGTCAGTACTCCTTTAAGCGGGTGCATTAGCCCTTCTCACGCCCGATTCCTGGCCAATCCCCCACGTGGGTATGTGCCATGTCAGCGGCCAGGCAGCGCGCGCCCATCTCCCCCCGTTGCCAAAGAAGACGAGGAGATTCCTGGCCAATCCCCCACGTGGGTATGTGCCATGTCAGCGGCCAAGCAGCGCGCGCCCATCTCCCCCCGTTGCCAAGGAAGACGAGGAGCGCGCGCACCCGCAGCTGTTGCTATGCGGACGGCGGCGGAATGCGGACGGCGGCAGACGCTTCAGGCTCGCTTAAGAAGTGCGGGGATTCCCGCTAGGTGGCCGACCGATGCGGGCCTGCTTCACATCGGCTCCGTCAAAGACCGCCGCAAAGACCCACCAACGGCCTCCACGGCGACGAAACTATCACCGGTCGACAGAGCCTCGTCAGCGCGTCCCCCGGATACCAAGCATACGTCAGGCAAGCCACTATTTTTCATCTGACAAGGTCAAGAAATTTCGAAGCGGCGCCCGCCACGCTAACCCTAGATGGAGGGTTAGCTGCGCTGACGTGGTGGCTCCCTCGGCCAGCTCGCCACCTCGCTCGAGCTTGCCCGCACCAAAGCCGCCGCTGCTACCGGCACAACGAACAAGTAGCTGCGGTCGCCTCCCTACCCTTCTTCACGTGCTGTTCGTTCACCGCTCGCTCCGAAGACGACCACACATCGGCGCATGCTGACAAGCCTTCGTCACTCCTCGAGACTGCTGGCTCCAATTCATCTCCATGGCTACAAGACTTGTGCCTGAGGAAGACGGCTGGATGAAAGTCCTTCGAAAAGGGCAGGTGCCGGCCAATCAAACCACCTTGATCCTACGACCCCAAGAAGGCTTCACTTTAGCCGATTTTCGGCCAGCCGCACTTATGATCGCCATTCGCAATGCGGCGAACCTACTTCCCATCAGAGGCAAATGCTACGTACATCACCATACACCAGCACCAGAACATCGCTGTTATCAAGACCCTGCAAAAACCTGCCGCGGCGAAGATCACCCGCACCAGCAGCATCTACATTGCAAACCAAGCCAGGAAAGTATGCGTCTACGAGATGCCCCCGGAGGACTCTTGCAAAGGAGTTGTTCACGGCATCGATGCAGGCACCCCGACCAGCGAGCTGATGGCCAACCTTTGTGCCCCGGGGACCGACATCATCAACGCCCGGATGATGGGAAGATCGGAAACAGCCATCATAACATTCCGAGGAACATACATCCCACCCTACGTCCTGTTCTATATGGCCAAGTACAGATGCAAGCCCCATAAACCAAAAGCGCAATTCTGTAACACGTGTTACTGCATCGGCCACCGTGCGGACGTGTGCCCACAGGCTGGCTCCCACAAGTGCAAGAAATGCGGCAAGCTCCTCGATGAACCCGACCAGCAGCATGAGTGCCACATGAACTGTGTCAACTGTCACGGTGAGCAATCCAGCCGATTACGAAGATTGCCCCGCCAGGAGAGAAGAAGATGCTGAAACAACAAAGGCTGCTTACCTCAAGAGAATCAAGCTTAGGAAGAACCAGCAAGAACAAGTAACACAAAAGCACGTTCAAGTACAGGACCCCAAGACCCACGAGCACCAACCAAAAGCCAGCCGCTGCAAAGGAACCATGCGAGCCGAGTCAGTCGGCCGAACCAACGAGACGCGAGGCAAGGAAGGAGCAACAGCTGCAACTCAACTCCAGGAACCCGACGGGCTCGGAGCCTCAGCGCCGGACGGCGAAACACAGAGGTGAGTCGGCCAGCCTTCCTCCCCTTCACCCCCACTCGTCACACAGACAAGCACACACACCGAAACGAACACAAGCCGATATGGCAGTCCCAGTCCTACAAGCAGGCACTGTGCGGAAAAAAACGATTCCGTCAATAGCAGAGTCGTTGGCAATAAAAGAACAAGCGCTCACGCCAATGGAGACCACTGAAATGCCGGCAGCCCCCAAATTCGGCTGCATTTCCTACCCTAGAAGAGACCGCAGAGCCCTTAGCAAATAGTGCACAGGCGCCTATGCAGATCGCAGAGACGTCGACGCCACCTATCGCAAGCGCCGCGCCTCAGCCTCAACAAGCGGCGGAACCCCACGCAAAACGATCCCGTAGTGAGGTCTGCACAATGGAAGACCGTCTCGCGCAGCTAACCAAGCAACTCCTTGAATCTCAACAATCCCTTGCAACCCGAGAGCAAGCCAGAAATGACCCCGCCTAACCAAGCCAGAGGAACTCACCATCATGATGGGAGAAAGTCTGGGCAAATTGCAACAAACGCTCGAAGCCATGCAGGTTCGCATAGCCAGACTCGAGACTAACTCCACGCTCGAAAGCTCAACGATAAGCCGCTTCACATCAAAACAACGCCTACACCCTTACAGTCCCAACGCAAAAAACGCTAGCAGCAATGGAGACAACAACTAAGCATAGTATGCGCCCGCCAACCAACCCAACAAACCAGGAAGTACTAATTTGGCAATGGAACTGCAGGAGCTTCAGGCGCGAGAGAGGCCTCCTAACGAGATACTAGAAGCAATAGAACGACAACCAGACATAATATTATTGCAGGAGACAATGGGTTCACCAAAGATACCAGGGTATAATACATACGAGCCGCAAGCAACCCAAGGGAATGTAGCGAGCGTTGCAACCCTGGTCAGCAAAGCCCTAACTGCGCAGGAAATTACTGAATACGATGACCAGCACTTCAGTGCCATTACAATCAAAGTACTTCCGCAGCCAATGCGCACGGGCAAAAAGGGTGTGAACTGTATGTAGCGAATGTGTGCAGCCCACCGAGAGACTACAATGCGTACTTCAAACACCTTTTTGGAGACGCTACGCACAACAGTGCCGTCAGAATTATAGCTGGGGATTGTAAGGCACAACACCCCGCATGGGGTACAAGAAAACTACCGCCAAGGGAAGGAAACTGGAAATGCTGATCTGCAACTCCGGGTATACGATCCTCAACAACGCCAACGAATTCACCAGGGAAGGCAACTCAGTCGAACGAGATACCAACCCGACTTGACGCTGTACAGGGAGCCTACAAGTGTAGCTGGACGAACACACGGGAAACACTAACGAGTGATCACTTCATATAGGGACCCACTTAAGTATTCGAGGACTCAAGAAAGAGAGAAAGTCCATCCGTCTCACAAATTGGCACAAATTTCGGCACAGCGAGGATCAAGAAAACACCCCTTCAGGATCTCGATCAGTGGGTAGGGCAACTGCAAGTGCGAATGGACAAAACTTCCACAGAAGTCCAAGCCAACGAACAGTACCCCGATGTAGACGCCCATCTTCTACATATATGGGAAGCGCGGCATGGTCTTGTTAAGAGGTGGAAAAAAACAAAAAACATAATAAAGACTCAAGCTCAGGATTGCCCGTATCTCCAAAGAAGCGCAGGATTATGCAGAGGCGCTTACACGTACCAACTGGCATAACCTGTGCGAGAAGCTCAACGGCAACCTCAGCGCCAAACGGACGTGGTCACTTTTACGCAGCCTCATACAGCCAACCAGTCCACGACAGACAAAGCTAAGGACATAACTCGCCTGCTACACAGACAAAACAAAGATCCGGGGCAGACACTGGAGGAACTAGCCAGCATATACCTACCTCCCAAAGATTGACCCGGAATATCGAGACTATGCAGGAGACGCAAACGATCTTCAATACTTGAATGGTCCTATTACCATAGAGGAAATACAGGCTGCCCTGGAGTTCACGAAACGCAATACGACACCGGACCGGACGGAATACAGTACAAGCTCATCAAAAATCTCTCGGATGAGGACTATGCCCGCCTTGCAGCCTTCATGAATCAAGCCTGGGAACAAGGCGAGATCCCGATAGCATGGAAGACGGCTCGGGTCATACTAATACCTAAACCAGGAAAAAAAGTCGATCTCCACAATTTAAGGCCCATATCATTAACGTCCTGTTTGGGCAAGCTCATGGAAAAGGTAATATTAATCAGGCTCTCCAAGTACCTCGAGGACACGAACGCTCTTCCGCACACGCTCATTGGCTACAGAGAGAGGATCTCGGCACAGGACTGCCTTCTCCAACTCAAGGAAGATATATTAGACGACCCCAGCACTGCTCAAATCGAGCGGTCCTCGCCTTAGACCTCTCGAAGGCATTTGATAATGTCTCGCATGACCCTAATACTGGCCAACTTGCAAGAAACAAACTGCGGCTAAAAAAATTTACAACTATGTGCGGAGCTTTCTGCGTGACCGGATGACAACACTCACGTTGGGACCAATCGAAGTCCCGTGCAAAGGAAAGCCTCCAATCGTGGCACACCTCAGGGTTCCATACTATCACCCCTCCTTTTTAATATCGCGATGAAGAACCTACCAGCGCAACTTAACCGCATCGGTGATATCAGCATGCAATATATGCCGATGATATCACCATATGGACAACAAAAGGCTCCCCAGCACAAGTCGAAGAAGCACTTCAACAATCGGCCCGAAGAGGTCGAGCGCTACGCCAGTAGCGGTGGCCTCGCCTGTTCTGCTGAAAAATCAGAGCTTCTCGTTGTAACTAAGCACAATAGCAAGCAACAACAGGTCCAACTGAAGGTGATACTGCAAGGCAGAGCCATACCCCAGCGTTCGTACATCAAAGTACTCGGATTGACACTACAAAGCAACGGAAAAGCCAACCATACGGTCCGGAAACTCTAGATCAGGGAAATCAGGTGATACACATGCTCCGAAGAATTACGAACAGGCACCGGGGGTCTTCGGGAAGCTGATGTCCTTCGCCTTAACGCAGCTCTCATCACTTCCAGGATACTTTATCATTTGCCATACCAAAATCTCAACAATCTGAACTCAAAAGCATAGAGGTGCTTTTAAGAAAGGCCCATAAGATCGCACTCGGGGTGCCCACGTATACCTCAACAAAGGCACTGGAAGACACCGGCACAACAAATTCTTTGGAGGAACTGCTTAACGCGCACAAAATCAATCAGCTACAACGACTGCGAAGCACGGCACAGGGCATAAGCATCCTTCACAACCCAGGATACGACACCAGCCAATATGAGGGAAGCACGTACGGACAACTGGAGCCTTACATACGGGGAAATCTGCACTGCTCCTCTACCCCGCAATATGCATCCGGAGAGGAACAGGGAAAGACGAACCCTTCGCGTTAAGGCCATCCTGAAGCAGATCAACAAGACCGAGCCACAACCCGAACTCTACTACACTGACGCCAGCCTCCTAGATGGGACGGGTGTCACCGTTGTCGTAGACGGAAGTCATACCCTCATCACAGCAGCCACAGAACTTGACCTCAATGCAACCATCGATGTGGAGACTAGGGCAATCGCGCGTGCTATAGAGCACTCTTGCCGTTCTGTGCAGACACCGGTACAGTGTACATCTACACCGACTCTCAATCTGCATGCCGGCAACTTATCTGCAACCGAATGCACAGAAATACGCTCACAATACTGAACAAGGTACTCGCTTCAAGTCAAAAGTGCTACAAGGTAATCTGGGTACCTGGGCACGAAGGCATGCCAGGAAATGAGAGCGCACACGCACTTGCCCGAGCGTTAAACCACCGGGCGCCTGAGCATGCACTTCCACATTCAAGTGAACGTAGGGCGCAACCAGGACCTCAAGAACCAGTTGGACACCAGGGATCTGCTACGGACAGCCCGTCAAAACAGACAAAAGTACCCAACACCACACAAAACACTCACTCGTCGGGAATCCGCTGTACTAAGGCAAATTCAGACAAACACGCTACCTACTGTACACCTAACACACCGATTTCAACGATTACCGGGTACCCCCAAGTGTCCTAACTGCGGGGACTACCCTAGCATCTATCACACTCTCTGGACCTAACCTTCCCCCCATACCCAATCCTACCCCCACTTCATGGGAAAGAAGGCTGGCCGACTCTAGCGCGGAAGTGCAAAGAACACTCATTGAACGCGCAGAGAAGGCCCTGTCGGCTATCCCGGGAGCTCCGGACTAGGGGGCAAAAATAAAGTTTTCTTCTTCTTCTTAAGAAGTGCATTCGCACTTAAAAAATTACACCATCTTCCCGTAGGGGAACCCTGAGTAGTATGCGAAGCAGCCATAAGGTAGATTCAAGTGCCCATAGTTTTCAGTTCGTCGTTTCCATTAGGTTGAGGTACGTAGCTACCGTTATATTTACCGTTTGGTTTCCATGGTAACTACCACACTTTTCATTTACCGGAACTACGAAATGGGAAATTGCGTTGACCCCATGGCTGTTTCGCATACTACTCAGGGTTCCCCTACTGGAAGATGGTGTTATTTTATTGGAGGGGGGGGGGTGTTAGAGTGGAGAGGCATTAAAGAGAGAGAGAGAGACGTTGTACGTGGTATGAGTTTGTCTTTATTGAAGCATTATCCTCATCATGTTCAACGTAGGTGACGTCGAGCTGTGGTTGGCGTTCCGCTTTGATTATGACCGCCTTATGGTCTGTGAAATGTAAAGTCAAGGGCTGTTGTAGTGGATGAACCCTAAAGTTGCTGAAGATGAGGTCGATGCACGTTCCCCGGATGGTTGAGGGCTGCTTGTAATCACGGTCCGCCGAGACTCGCGACATACGCCGCTGCCGATGACGATGAAACGTCGAAGACGCGTGAAGCGTGCTCGTCTCGTGCCGGCCCAGGAAGACACCGGCAACACTGTCGCTCCAGGAGCCATTAGAGGGTAAGACACCCCCGGGCGTTCAGCAAGCCGAGCATGCGCAGTGGGGGTGTGGACGGCGCAACAACGACAAGGGAGGGACATAGTCCCGCCCACGAGATGCTTCGCATCTAAAAAGCGCTCCCGGCGGCCGGAACCTAACCCGGCTGCCTCGCGTTATGAAGCCGGCGTGTATTCGACTGCTCCGTTTCGACACGGTCGAAGCGAACGCCAAGCAGCAGGTATAGCGATTCGCGCCCTATACCCTAAACCCAAACGTCAGGCCTACGGAGTGCACACCCGAAAGTTTCTAGAAAAGCTGGTTACCTCCAGAGTAGTACATACTCACAGTGGGGGATTGGCCAACCAAACTATTCATTACGAGAAAGCTTCGCGTTCAGCCATATCCGTCGTTATAGATAGAGGTGTGCATTATTGTTTAATTATGTGACCAGCGAAATAGGAAGCGGGACACCAAGGAACTTTATCGTTTGATGTATTGGAAGCCACGGGGCTTGAATGTACGATTAGTCCAGAGCTGCAATAATGTATACGAGTCCACGAAGTTAAACTGAATTTTAGAAAAGCGTCGGAAAAACGAGGAAGCATAAACGAGAAACTTCATGAAAATGAAGAAAGCAGATTATTCTTATAGTGTTCCAGACGAACAGTACCGTCGCGGCTCGGATGACAACGACGATGACGGCGATTATCATTGTGATGATTACGATGATGCCGTCAATGCCTTAGGCACGTACCCACAAAGGGGATTCACCGGGCTTCTTGGTTCACGATTTTCTCCAGCTGTACTCGACTTGAAGAAGAGGAACGCTTTTCTCGCACGCCCAGTCTGCCCCGGCGTTGAGACAGCTCAGGGATGAAAAGGATTCATTTTTTAGTGCGAGCGTTATGCTGGCGTGCGGCGGGTCAAGGGGAATTAATATAACATAAAATAAATGAAGTGCACGTTTCATTGGCTGGCTACGCTTTAAAATTTACTCATTTTTGGTACATTTTCCCCGTTTCGAGACGAACCGATGAGGGCACTGGGAACCGCGCCACGCGAAGGAAGCGGCATGGTCGGCAGATCTCAGCTGGGCATGATCGGCTGGTCTCGACTTGACATCGTCGTCAGTGACGGGCTGGGGACACGGGGCGGGGGAACTTGGTCTAGAGCTGGTCGCGGCGGGGCTGGGGCTTGCACACGCGGCCAGCGTACCCACGACCATTGCGTCGCAGCCATGACGTACGCTACGAAGCTGGGGCCAGGACGGCGATGACGACGACGCACCTCACCAAACAAATTACGCGGCGGCAGGACACGACCATGAACGATTACGAAGGACCTATTTACACTATACAGTTTAAACTCGAATTTACGAAACCAGATTTGCGAATTTTCCGATTTAACGAACAAATTCGGATACCCCCGCTGTCGCCCATAGGCCTAATGCTTTTGTGAACTCGAAGTAACGAAACAAACTCCGCCGCCAAACTCGATTTAAGGAAGCATTCCGGCAAAATCGTGGAGACAAACGCGGCCCTTGATCGTTGTGAACTGCTTCTGGCATGCTAGCTTCTATTTCCGAAGTTGCGTTGGGCTCCACAAGACAGCCACACGAGCAGGAATAGACATCGCCCAGTTGATGGGAAGAGATTCGACGGCGTGATGAGGTGGCCGCAGATCAGAACTTCGGTGACTTCGCGAACTCCTACGCAGACAGACTTTGACACAACAGAGGTTCTCGACCACGAGGAGATAGTGCAGCATGTTTCCAACGCTGAAGAGCAGTCCGAAGATGTGAACGATTCAAATACTGTCGAAGCTCCCGTGCCCACACCAAACTAGGTGGTGGACGCCGTCGACCTTCTGAGACGGTTTGGTGGGGCACGCGAGGGTGCCGCGGACTCTTTGAATTCACTGTCCAGCAACGAGAAGTGTGTGATCACGCTGCTCACAACGCGCGCTCAGGCGAAAATTACGAGCCTTGTCAGTTGGCAATAAATTTGTCGTTCTGTCGTTTTACGAAGTTCCCGATGTAACTAAATAATTCGCTGGTCCCGGTGAATTCATTAAATCGAGGTTCAAGTTCATTTACAAGCGGCCATGGCCTAGTCCGCTCAGTCGTTGTTGTTGTTGTTGTTGTTGTTGCGCCTTTAGGTATGGCACATACCCAATCAGGGGATCGGCCAATCAACAGAGGATGGTTAAAATGAATGGAATTATCTAACCACGAGACGCTTAGGAAAGATAATTTAGACCGGTTGGAAAAAGTTTTGAGAAAAAAAATCCTGAAAAATCGAAGCGAGGTTGACCAATCGCAATCATAAAGAGAATCGTTTGAATTTTCAATGTAGCGCAGGAGGGCAGAGCATACATCCCGGCGGCAGAACCCCGTTTCGGATGCCCCGAACGATAGTATAAGCCGGCACTGTTAGGGATATCCCCAAACTGTAAAGCGGCACCTCCAGGGACTGACGTCTCAGTCGGAAAAAACGTCGGCATGTCAAAAGGTAGTGTTCGAAAGACTCGTCTTCGTTGCAATAGCTGCGCAGAGCTGTTTGCACGCACGCCTTTTCCTCGTCGCCTTCGACGCAGGGCTATGGCACCATGGGGCATTGTCCATTTTTCCAGTGACACTAAATTGGTCTGCGGTCTGCGCCGCAAATAGCATTCATTCGGTACCTGTTTTATCAGGTGCTTAAGTACAAGTTTATTTTCACGCCGTACTTTCTCACGTCTTGTTTTGTTGTTGTGTTATCGATGTTCAGAAATGAAAATTTTGAAAACGGCTCAGCCATACAGTTTGCTAGCGATTTCTCGTGTACTAACGTAACGGGTGCCATGGCGTTGAAATACTCACTGGTGATGATAGTACACGTGCTCTGAACCACGCGCCACGAGCGAATCCAGGCCAAAACGCACCGGTCTGGGATCGTCACTTTGCCATCCAGGCCGACGTAGCCATGATTTCGATCCAGGACTGCCGTATCCTCTCCATCCAGAGCCACGTCGTGTCCGGCTATGTGGGCAACAAGTGCATCGCCTTCCCACTGCAGATCCTGGGATTCGACGTGGACACCGTGGACACCGTCCAGTTCTCCAACCACACGGGCTACCCGGTCTGGAAGGGACAAGTCACCGACACCGACGACTTCGACGCGCTACTCGGCAAGCTGGACACGTCCGTGTACACGCACGTCATGACAGGATACGTTTCCTCAGTGGCCCTGCTCGAGCGCATCCGGGACCTCGTGGCCGAAATGAAAAAGGCCAACCCCGAAGTCGTCTACGTGTGCGACCCGGTGATGGGTGACCACGGTTTTCTGTACGTCCCCGCCGAGTTGGTGCCCATTTACAAGAGAGACCTCCTGCCGATGGCCGACATCGTGACGCCGAACCAGTTCGAGTGCGAGCTGCTGACTGGGCTCACGATCCGCGACGAACCGGCGGCGCTGGACGCCATGGAGCAACTGCACGTCATGGGAGCCACGTCCGTCGTCATCACGTCCACCACGGTCGACGGCAACGCGTCCCTGCTGGTCGTGTTCGCCAGCAAGCGCACGGGCGACCGGATGACTTCGCTGCGGGTGGACGTCCCGCGAATGGACGCTCACTTCTGCGGCACTGGCGACTTATTCTCGGCCATCCTTGTGGGCTGGATGACCAAGTCGAACAACAACCTGCGCGTCTCCGTCGAGAAGACAGTCTCCACCCTGCAGGCGGTGCTGAAGAAGACCTACAGGCACGCTAAGAACACGCACCTGGAGCATGACCTGAAGTACGGAAGCCACGAGCTCGAGCTTCGGCTCGTTCAGAGCAAGGACGAGATTGAAGAGCCACCGCCGAGCTTCAAGTCTGTAGCCCTCACCTGATCGCCTGCATGGAACAAAGCACCTTCCCTTGTCCTTCCAAAGTCGGTCTCAGGACACCGTGGACAACCTCCGCATGAAAAAATAAACTTCTTTGACACGCAGTCTAAAATCTTATTTTAAGAAAACCGACTGTGTTTACGCCTGTCTACGCCCACTTGCAGGTCAAAGGCCTCTCTCATATATCTCTAACTACCCCGGTCCTGTGCTAACTGCGATCTATTAATTATCCCCGGAAACTTCTTGATCTCACCTGCCCACCTAACTTTCTGCCGTCTCCTGCCACGCCTGTCTTCTCTAAGGATCACTGTTCACTGTTTATTTCCGTATAGCGCTTCGCGGAGCTCTTGGCACTGAGAATTGGGCGGGCTTTCGGGGAGCCCACCCCTGTCGTTTACGGCAACTTTCAGTAATTCTGTTGCCTGGTTTCAGAGGTGACAAAATATTGCAAGAGAAAATTTCCCGCCAAAAGTTAAAAAAATTCCCCGCATTTCCCCGAGGGGAAGAATGTGAAAGTGCGAATGCACGAGTTGAATTTGCGCGGTTCGGTAATGTTCGCGAAAGAGAGATCACAGACACACACACAACTACAAAGAAAGAAAGATGCATTTATTCACAGACACCTATTTGTGTTGTCGTTGTACTTGATTGCTAGAGCGGATCTCAGCTTTGAAATTTCGTGTCAGTACTCCTTTAAGCGGGTGCATTAGCCCTTCTCACGCCCGATTCCTGGCCAATCCCCCACGTGGGTATGTGCCATGTCAGCGGCCAGGCAGCGCGCGCCCATCTCCCCCCCGTTGCCAAGGAAGACGAGGAGATTCCTGGCAAATCCCCCACGTGGGTATGTGATGCGGACATCGCCGGTGGACGCAGGTGCAGGGTCGCTTAAGAAGTGCATTGCACTTAAAATTATTTGTAATTATTTACAATCGTGATGTGTCTAGCCCCCCCCCCTTCAGCGGTGAGTTACGATAGTGGAAGGTTGTCACACTATGCGGGACATAAAGGCAAGGAGATCTGGTAAGTGGAAAATTTTACGGCTGTTTAATGAGACCTGAGAAAACCATCATCAGCAGGCTTCGTTAAATAAAATGACGTGTGGCGTATATAATAAGAGAGAGAGAGATAGAGAGAGAGAGAGATAGAGAGAGAGAGAGAGAGAGAGAGAGAGAGAGAGAGAGAGAGATAGAGAGAGAAAGAGAATAATTATTTTATTTATCGAGCAGACGCTGTGTGGGCCTCGGCCCGTGGAAGTCATACCTAGTCCAGGATGCCTTGACTTCTGCGGGCCGTCCGTGCTCCGGTCGCCCGTTTAAGCTGGATATCTGGATCTGGGCTGGTCAGGGAAGCCCTCCACTGCTCGAAGGTGGAATAGGCAAGATACATTGCGTAACTTTGGTAGCTTACCATAGCTGCTTACCTTGGAAAGTGGACCAATCCCGCAATAGGTTTTGACAAGGCAAGATCGCGAAGATGTTTGTCAACAGGGGTTCGACCCCTCTCTGCGTAATTGAAGAAATTGCCTTTTCCCCTGAGAGTTATGTTCTTAAATTCATGATATATGTACGCCTTGAAAAAAATTACGCCCATCTTCCCGCGAGGGAACCCTGATGTGATGCCACGCATCCGGGGGGTTCCATTGGCGTTTCCATTGGGTTGATTCTCTTGCGCTGACGCTGGTATTGGATTGTGTCAGCCCACTCGCTGAAGGGACCGTCGCTTTCATCATAGAGCTAATTTTTTATTTCTCTATGCTTTCATCACGTCTTCATCGGAAGAATCAAGCCAAGCAGGAAGTCGTCAAGCAAGTCACGCGGAGTCGAACGAGAGCGAGCGCTGACTGAACCGCCGCAGCGCGCTACCCGCGCTACTCAGCGCGCTACTCATGGAGCACGCTACTCATGGAGCACTCTGTAGATGGCGCGGCGAAATTTACCCAGCATTCCCCGCGCGCCGGAGCTGCTCACCTCGGCGGTTGTGTCAGCGGGACCATTCCGCCGGCTTTGTCGTCTGCTTTCGGTTGTTTTGGGCGTGTTTTGGTGCAGCTTCGCGTCCATTGCGCATTTCCTTCGCACGGCTTGATTAACTTGTTCGACAGCACCTCCTCGGTAACCATGACCAGACGAAATTATATGGTCGTACGGCAAGGATACGTCAAGGATTGGTTTCTAGGGCGGTAAAACAAAATATAGAGACAACATTCAAACATCTGGCCGCTGGATAAAAACGCTAGAGAAACGCACTGCTTGCCACAAATGGTACTCCGTTTTATAAATTGGTGAATACCAATTCGGTTGTGTTTTAACAGGTATTATAATCGGCGAAAGGACAACTGGTTCTCATAAATAGCGATTACAAAATGTTCCCTCCGCTTTCTCACAATTCTCAAACTTAATAAACTACCTAGTTTAAATCAGTATAAATGGGAATCATTAGCTAAGCGCACATGCCCCATTGTTTCGGTGTCTGCGTTTGTGTCGCGTGGTGGTGTAGCCCCAAGCTAGCACATTAGGATAACTAGGTTCCGCTGTCTCACCCTTCGGAAGACGCTCCTCTCCGTTTTCTTTCTCTTGACTCATGGCCGGGCTACAGCGGCGGCGTCCGCCGCTCTAGCCCGGCCGTGGCCGACGCTGCTGCTGCGTTCGGAACGCCGCCCCAGAAAATTCCAGGTAATGGCTGGCAGAATATCTGGTTTCACTCTTTGTAGAGCCACATGTGTGAATTCAAGTGACGTAGCATGGGCAATAGTTGTGGGTGTTGTTTAAAGCTTTGCTTTCCAACCACCTTCACAGCGTGGAATTGGAGCCAATTTTTTAAAGACAGAGCCTCACGGGGATACTCAAAACGCCATATGCTGAAGAACCCTGCTCCTATGAAAATACAGTTTAAACGCGATCTAAGGAAGTCACCGGTTATCTCGAAATATTTTGTTAAATCGAGAACTTCGTAAAATTAGGAGCCATTTTACAAGCAGGTAATTCCAGAAGTTCGATGACTGAAGGGAGACGCATCCCGCGGCAGCTAGCATGACATCGTAATTGCGGCGGCCACGGCGCTCGCCTGCCAATAATTTAGCGATGTGCTCAAAGTCCGGTGTGAAAAGATTGAGCCAGCCAGAACTTGCCTTGAAGTCGTCGCACCGCAGCAGACGCGTGAAACACAGCACTTTTTTGTTGTACCACTCCCCACTCCCCCGCTGTGCGGAACGTTCTTGGCAACCATTTCTTTGAACCATGTAAACAGGGCTTCTTCTAAATTCTCGTGCGGGCTGGTCTTGAGGCTTTTTTTTTTTCGCCGAAATTCCAGACGCAGTGGCATGGATGATGGCGTCTTTTCCCTTCAAGATTGTGGAAATGCGTCTTTTCCCTTAAAGATTGCGGAGATTGTACCGGCCGGGATATTGTGGTCTGCGGCAACAGGACTGCTAAGATTATCTCGTAGAGCTCGGTCAAAACGACACTATAGTTCATTCCACAAGCTAGGTGCAGTACTGTGGAGGCTACATTGTTGTCAACAGCCCGCCCCCTCAGGGCGCCTAACTCACCGCGAAGGAAGCGACAAAAGGCGCCGGGGCCTTGCGGTTCCACTTGCCGAGAGGTGAGAAGGGAATGTACTTTGAGGACCCCCTTCACGGCGAGTTAGGCACCATAAGTGGGCGCACTGTTGGCAACAATGTAGCCTCCACAGTGCTGCATCCAGCTTGTGGTATGAACTATAGGTGCCTTGCATTTTTCAATGACATGGTGCAATAACTTTCGTCGCACACGGACGAAACACATTCAAAATTGCTCTTCTTTAAGATCTGTTTCTCGAATACTTCGTTAAATCGGGAATGCTGCTGAGTCTGTTTCGTTAGTTCAAGTTCATAAAAGCACTAAGCCGTAATCTGAATTGGTTCGTTTGATAGGGAAATTCGTAAGGTCGGGTTTCGTTAGATCGAGTTTTGACTGTGCTACTCATTGTTGAGTGTGCCTCACTATGAGCACGTCACCAGTGTCACGACGTATGCGCTCCGAAGCACAGTTGTGAAGGGAAGTTTTTTCGACATTTTTTTTCCCTGGGGTCTCCAATCCAGGCTTCTTAGCTTCTAAAGTGGGAATCATTCCTTTTAGGCAATGAGCCCGCACCAGAAACGAGGCATAACTGCGTGTTTGTGTTTAGGCTCTGTTAAGCCAAGAGGCAAAAGGGAAACTTATCGTGACCTGTATACATGCAGGAGGAAACGTGAACACAAAACGACCCGCCGTTTGACAGATCTGACGGAGGTTTCTTTCTTTATACTTTTTATGATGACTGGCGACATTCACGTCGTAGTCATATGGCCTATGAGCTTCCAACGGATGCCCAGGGTGGCGGCAGTGGAGTTGTGCAAGTTCCCCTGTATCCTCGCACTTCCTACCACCAGACGGTATAAAGACTTCGACTTACATACCTGCCGTTGTCAGGTTTATGAGCTTTATACGACTGTCTGATGTTGCCTTCAAGATCAGAAAAGTGGGTTGCGAGGGCCCGGAACACGGTTTTATTTTTCAAATTATTCTATCACAAGGAAACGAAACTAGTTTCAGGACTAGGAAAAGGATGACTGAAAGATACTTCGGTGCGGACCCTTTTTTGAGACCGATCATGTTTACCAAGGGGGTTTGGTTTTACCATGTGTCGTAATGTAAAATTAAGGTACTGATTCTACTGAGCATACCCTGATAAGCAGCAATGCCCCAAGCTTCTTGCCTGATAGACAGAGAGACAGCTTGGCCAAACAACCCGTGGCAACCATTCGAGGCTTCTTCTTACAACTTTAAAACTTCTTGCCTCGGTTGGTACCTCGCAAGTGCAGAGGGGCTCAGGTTACGCGTGTCACCACTCAGTGTCACCACGATTGCTCAAAGAGCCCCGCACTGGGGGCTTGCAGTTTTTCCTCAAGTCAGTCGGGCGCCAACGTAGAGGCGTAGTATTCCTCTAAGCTTTTTTTAAGACAACAGTTTTTTTTTCAGGCTAGGTAAAGAAGTCAATTTTGGTCTGCCTGTCACCTAAATCAGCCAGAAATGTAACCGGTTGGTCTGCTTGTTAGTGGGTCACTGACAATGGGCGATTGCACTGGTTCTCACCAGTGAAAAGCAATCAATGTTTTACCCATGGGTCACTTATGGCAGGAAGGGCAGAAGGGGAAGGAAGTGATTTATTAAAAAAAAACTCTGCCGGAGGATTGAGCACCCATGTAGCCCAGGATGTTTTCGCGATTGTGGACGTTCTAGTGCGCGCTGGGTGTGCGCCACTGGCTTGTGCAGACCTGGCAAGGTAGCCAGCTGTAAGCCAGGCCCGACAGAGCCAGATGCACATCTTTGTCAGGGGTGTGAGAGGGGGCGTTGTCGGAGGTGCGGTTTAATGGCCGGATGTTCCGACGTGACACTGAATCCCTGCACAGTGTGGTAGCAAGTGGCAGAGGAGTTGGAATTACGATGAGATCAACGGTGTCAGCAAGTTGTTTGTCTGCACCTGTGGAGCAGCTACCAGCTTGTTCTATACTAACAGTGAGGTGTGGGAGAAAGATTTCCTGGCCGTTACAGAGAGGGATCGAGTCGATGATGATGGTTGGTGCTTAATAGCGCAAGGCCAACAGAGAGGGATCGAGTCACCGCCCAAGAAGATTGTGATCCCCGGAGGCGGAATCGACTAAATAAACTTTATTAAAGAAATTATGACGAATCAGGTGGAACCCTTGGCCCAAGACTCGAGGTTTCTGCTCTCCTCTTTGCCCGGCTAATTAGGTCCTGTTGGATTTGTAAGACAGGGCTGGTGAGGGCGGCCTCCAACCATTCCTATGTGCACCAAGCACCGTCCACTGATTTGTCTGAAACCAGTACTTTTTTGAACTGTTAAAGAGCTCTGCTGTTTGGCCTCTGGGCTAGGGAGAGAATTGTAGGTTTGGAAGTGAGCAGCCTGGGATAGCCCCAGCAATGCTAAATTTATCACTCATAGTTTTTTTTACTGTAAAATGTACACTTAGGCCAATTTTACACATTGTTTGTGTAATTAACGGTTGTATGGTAGTCCATAGGTCAATAATTGGGAGTGGAGCACAGCACGGAATATCATTTAATTAGCGTGCCGACTTGTATTTAGTTCAACTTGTGCAGTGTAAACTAGCTTGTAATTAGTGCCCGGCTTGTACCTTGCCCAGAGATGTTGATGATGATCGCTAGTGGCATACCCTTTGTAGCAGGGTAATGACTAGAGACCGGATTTTAGGCAAATGCCTATTTTTTTCTTGCGAACAAAATTCCTATCGCCCCATTTCGATATATGAGCACGAATTGGAGGTCAAGGATGGCTTTTATGGTGGTTTTAAGTGCCTATAAATGCCTATTTTGGGTGTTTGCCTAAATCCGATAAATGCCTATAAATGCCTTTTTTCTCAAATTGGCGCCTAAATCAGCACTATGTAGCGTCAAGTTTCGTAATCACAACTTTCGAGTGCAATTTGATACCTTTATTCATTCTACCTGGAAATATTTACTGTTCTGAATTCTATGGGTTTGAACCTGGCTCTTTTTAACATTGCGCGGTGCAACTGGAGCGGCGGCATCTGCATACTTTACGGGTGGCTTTCCCGCAGGACTTGGCGGTGGACGCACAACTGTACTCCCCAGGGGAACTATGATTCAGCGGCAACGAAAGTGATAAAATTACGCCCACCTGCTCTCGCGGGAACCCTGTGATGCAACGCATCTGGGTGGTTCCATTGGTGTTTATTGGGTTGATTCACTAAAGGAACCGTCGCATCAAGCAATCGTCGAGTACTGCGAGAGAGTGCAAACGGAGCACGGACGACCGTCGACTTAGACCCGTTCGCTATCGGAGAGCGGAGAGGAGGAGAGTGGAGGAAAGACGCACCTGTGCCGACGCCGCCGCCGCCGCCGCTGTTAGGCGAGAGCGTTCGCTATCATGGCACGGACGCCGCCGACGGACAGTCGCAGGAGTGACAGCCCCCGAGCAAGAGATGCGTTGTTGTGTATCTAAAAACACTGTGACGTACACGCCCTTATCTTGTTTGTAACGTGGGCTATTTGCTGCCGGCGGCGCGCCGTTGGTGGCCGATCGGCGCCGTTGGTAGCGCCATTGGTAGCCGCCGCCGGTAGCCGATCGCGGAGGCCACGTTTGTAATTTACTAGTTGAAAGGTTCACCACCAGGGGAGAAATTGGCTCTAGGCGATTGGACCCGACCAATAGGAGGCACCCTTCCCTTCTGGTTCGGTCTTTCAACGTGTATGGTCTGGCTTTCTCCGCTTCCCTCAGCCATGCCGAACGGAAGACGCCGAAACGGAAGATGCCGAAACGGATTAGCCCAGAGGTATTACAGGGCAATTCCACGTCTTTTTTTTCAATGTATAGAACTTGTTATGGAATTGAATTTGCCATTGTGGCCTCATAGCAATGACATTTTTGGATTTCCTGTCGTGCTTACAGTTCGCTCACGTCTTCACTTGAAATTATCAGCATCCCCGACTTACCTCCTTCTAAAAATTTATGCGCCTATTTTATTCTTTTTTGCCTAAAACTTTTTTTCTATTTTTGGCGCCTAAAACATGCTTTTTTAGTGCCTAAAAATCCGGCCTCTAGTAATGATGTGTCACCAAAAAAACTATATATTTATGTTTTATACTCTTCCTTTAATACTAGCGCTGCTCTTAAGGCAGGCACACGATACTTGATTTTTCTGTTACGGGCAATACTCTCCTCTCTGCCTTTCGTCCACCAGCATTCTAATCTTCCTTTCGTCATTGATTGATTGATTGATTGTTGGGTTTAACGCGCCGACGCATCACAGGCGATGAGGCGTGCCGTAGTGGAGGGCTCCGGATTAATTTTGACCACCTGGGGATCTTTAACGTGCGCCGAAATCTTGTACACACGGGCATTTTTGCTTTTCGCCTCCATCAGTAAAGCGGCCGCGGCGGCTGGGAATCGAACCGCCTCCTCGTGCTCAGCAGCGCAACGCCTTAGCCACTGAGCCACCGCGGCGGGTCTTCTCTTCCTTTCGCCACCTCGACAGCCTTGTCGCACAATCGAGTTTTCACTTCCTCATTACCACACATCCCAACGTGCCCAGTGATCAAATAATGTCGAAGTAATCCAGCATGTCAATTTAGTACATCAACAGCAAGTGTCTTTGAGTAGGTTGTAGAGGAAATTGGCGACAGGCTCCTTGCAAATCAGTGAAAAGAGTAACGGGTGGCGGAGACGTGCAGGAGACTTGTGGAAAATGATCGTCGTGATGCTGGACTGTATAGGGCAATGTCCTGAAACTCTCCATCAGCGACTCTATCTGATGCTCAGATATTCGGTAGATAATACGCCCTTTTTTTGTCTCGGTCAAGTACAGCAATGCTGCTATTGTGTCAAAGCAATGCTAAAATCCACACAAAAATGGGCTTGATTAGGTAGAGCTTCAATGACCAGTTTGTGGAGGAAGTTGGCGTGTTGTTGGCACCTGCCACCATCCTTGGCTGTGCCCATGTGGCATCACACCAGAGTGATTTGAAGGTGCTCTCATGTTGCAGTAGTGAGATACAGTGTAACCGCGTTGCAACAGATATGCTTACAACAGATATTCAGATACAACATACCGATTTGCGGTGCCCGGTTGGTCTTCCTATCTGTGCCATTTGTTAAACTTTGTTTACTGCAGATTCTGTTACCACATACATTCGGATATAACAGACCAGTTTAAAAGGTTAGCAGCTGCAGACCTTCATTTCATACATTTGCAGTGTTTGTGTTTCTACTTTACAGTAGTGATCAAACAAAAGCAATTTTAAACAATTAAAGATAATTGTGAATTAGTAAAAGTGAAACTTTTGGCGTCCACTTGCAGTATGTGTAAGTGTGATGTCCTAGAAGTCAATTGATAGAATTTAAGATTCAGCCTTGTTAAAGTGCAGTAGATCAGACGTTAAAGTATCCAGTATTACAACAAAGAAATGCATGCCCCCATACAATATGGATGGTTAAATCTCAAAGCTTAGCAATGAGACCTTTACTTGCACTTCATTTATATTCATGTGGAGATGATAGGAATGCAAGTACTATAGGTTAAAGAAGTGAAGAAGAGTAATAACAGTGAGAGCGAATAAAAGACACAACAGGAGCCCAGCAAAACATTAAAAGACTTATGCTTGTTATTTTGTGAGGTGCTTCATAGTATTTTAAGATGAAAACGTTAAAAACCTAAGTCATCCTGAAGGTTTGTTGACCTTAAAACACCAACTTGATTCAGTTTGTAACTGAATCTTGAAAAATGAACAGCATACTTTTTTGTTTGATTTGTTTTTAACAGTTGAAAATTCCAAACACTTTCTATAACAGACTTTATTCATGATTCCATCAAAGTCTGTAGCACGCCGTAGCACGTCTGTAGCACGCCAATTAAATGTTAATACCATTAAAATGCTGTTGTACCAACCCAATTCAATCTTCACGTTATAAACAGACAGTTTTCACATGCATTTGAAGCATAAGTTAGCCGCACGAAAAGCCGTTGCGAACATTCTTTTATTTTCCAGTTTTCGAGAATACAAGTTTATTAACCTTTTTACAGGAAACACTTAAAATCCCTGATACAAATTGTCCAACCCGGGGACCCTTCGAGTTTATTACGACTATTTCTCATTCTTACAGTTTCTCTTTCCATTACTTTGCTGAATGTGCTCTGTAAACCAGACACACGGGTACACTATACAGAAAAAGCAATATTTGCTATCGTTATACTTTTCAAACAAAGCACAAAAGCTTTTTTGACCTACAACAAATAATTGTACAGGTGAGCTTAAAAACAATGCTTTTTGCAATACAATTCCATCTGATGACAGCAGCACGAACTACACGCCGTGCCGCGAGTACAGTGACAACCCCAAGCACACAGCTTCTATGGTCCCATTTGACTTATTTGCCGTGCAAGAATTTACAAATATTTGAGCACACTTTTGCCTGCCTTCTTGTAATGTAGTGCCAAGGAGGTGAGACACAGTAACAAAGTTCCTGGAATAGACAGTGTGGTAACCTACAATTAGAGTGGGAATCCCAACTAGAAGGACCGAGCCATGTCAGCGTGCTTTCAAGAAGCTTTCTGGGACATGATTTAAAATACTTTGGTCGTTTCTTATAGGTACCCAAACCTTTTCCGTCTACGGAAAAGTTCAAATGCCAAGAAGTAGATTATAACCCTGTGCGCAATGAACAGAAAAATTTCCCCTGTTATGAAACAAAATTGTACGCTCAGAATATTAACCCTCCCACTGCCAGGTTTTCCGCCGACTGCTCCTCACGCACTGCTCAGTAGTTTGGGAATGTTTGTTTAACGAATATTTGACGCTAGCAATGCAGTATGTCATTGCGAGGGATGCTTACCATTACCAAATACGAGAGTTTGCTAACTAAAAATAATTTACACTGAAAAAATATTGCCATAACTAGCAGATAATCAGGGTGTCCAGCTGTTCAGCGGACCATTTTGGTGTGATACTCTTCAGAACAAGACACTACACAAAGTGGCACCTGGCAGCTGGAACACATATACGTAGTTCAATACCTTTTGCTGTCCTAGTTGCGTCTTTGTGCAAAGGCAGACATGGCGCACTCGTGTCAAGTTTTGTTTCTTTGAACTGCGTGGTAATCTAAACAGAAAATGGCCTGCTGTCAGACACATTGGCTCCTCCCTTGAGTAGGCATTGTCCCTGTAAAAATTTTACGTTATGAGTCAAGGCAACTTCCTCACAAGTGGATCGACATGTCCACAATAATCTATTTTACAGGAGAGACGTTGGAATTGGCAGTGAAAGGGCCAACCACCTGCCGAACCCTAGACAGAAGTGTACATAGAAAGAAGTGTATGAGGTGTTCGCTTAAGTAAAAGAATTGACCTCTGCCCACAACAATCCTTGAGACTGGCATCCTCATAGCGTGAATGACACAGCTGAGCTTACATTGACAAACTCGGCCAGATAAAGCGGTCCATGTTTAACAAGTCTTTCAGATTACTTCAGGCAAAAGAATACATCCAACCAGAACTCGGCCAGAAAAAAAGCAGTTCATGTTAACAAGTCTTTCAGATTACTCCAGGCCAAAGAATACATCCAATTAAAACTCGGCCAGATAAAGCGGTTCATGTTTAAGAACTCGTTTACCCCAGGCAAAAGAATACATCCAACCAAAACAATAAAAAATAAATAGCCATCTGTCAGCATAAATACTCTGGCTATAATAAGCCACGAATGGTTGCCTGTCGGTGGCAAGTTGCACATAAACCAGTGATGCCTGATTAAATTTGCAAACCGACCTATCTGACGAACCAAAAAAAAAAACTTGCAGCAATAGTTTTTATAAATATTGGATCAAATGGAATGTCAAAGTTACAGAGCGACAAGTAACACAGTTCTGCAGTGTAGGATGGCATGTACAGAGTAGAAACACACAATAGGTTTACCTATTAAAATTCTTTTCATATCAATCTGAGTCACGATACACTGCAGCAGCAAGATATGTACACAGGAGGAATAAAAGATAGAGATGCATTAAATTTGTTTTCATCTCAATCTAGGCATATTTAAGTCTCATTGGTTGCCAGAACCTATACAAAATAAAATTGTCCCAGGCAAGGGTTCAAAAAATATGTACAATACAACAAATGGAACTCGAAAAACTTCTTGCTTACTTTCCCGAGCTTAACATAGGCTTACTGGAGGTCCACATCTGGACAATAAAATAGAAAAAGAGAAACCCGGCAGTTTGTTTCCGAGCACCTTGCTCTTCAAATAATGCTCTGCTATGAACAACAGTGGCATGCGAATCACTTTGAAGCGCTGTTGAGCTCCAGGTGGTGTATACGCATGTGCACAGACAGGTTACTTTTGTGTGCAAACGCACTGGAACAGACGGTGCAGCTGAACGGTTTCTCACCCGTGTGGCTGCGCATGTGCACCACCAGGTTACTCTGGTGGTTGAAGGCGGCCGAGCAGACCGTGCAGCTGAATGGCTTTTCTCCAGTGTGGGTCCGCATGTGGACAACCAGGCTCTGCTTGTGCTTGAACCCCCGAGAGCAGATGTTGCACACGTGGGACTTCTTACCTGTCAGCAGAGGATGAGGACACCAATTAGTGCATCACTTCCATTAACAGTAGGGTTTAACGCGCCAGAGCTACACTTGAACTATGAGGTCACCATAGCTGGAGGACACCGGATTAATTGTGACCACCTGAGGATCTTTAACGTGCACCGACACCTTAACTCTTTCGTTATGATGCCACAGGCCATCGGACACGGAGTTCCGATGACTTCAAACCTCCCGCGAAAAGTCAGAAACAGCGCCTTGGCAGACAACTATCTACATGTGGCGTATGTATCGGCAACTCCTCTTTCAGTATTTCAGTTTCATTTGGTTTACAGTCAAGCAGGAGGCGGGTGTTGCGAGCGAAATTGGAACCCAAGGTAGCGAAGAGTTGGGCAGAAGTGGCATCCACTTCACGCTGCTATCCGCAAAGGCTGTCTACCAGTCGTGGGACTTCGGCAGCTGCTGCTGTTGATTTTTATGAACCCAGCAACGATGTGGGATCATCAGATTTCTAGTTTAGATATTTGAGCACAACAAGGTGTCCCAAGGATGCCCCCATTTCGCCCCTCGATCCTGTACAACACCAGCCTAAAAGGATGGAGAGGAGAAGGAATTGTAAAATCCGCTACAAAAAAATTAGCAGTGGCTTAGCTCGGCTATGCCAGGATATACGTAGCTGGAGCTAAGGTTCAGCTGGTTATCCTCAGCTTTCCTGGTTGTCTAGGATTAGCTTGGTTATCATGCTTACTGCTGCTTCAATGACGCACACACGAATTATGCATTATGGGACAGATGTATATTTATTTTTGCTCAACGTCTGGTTGCTTCTCTATTGCCACAAAGGGTGGTTCGGCACAGTCTCATACTTGGCTACTGCACCACGGAGGCGCACAGCTGGGCACGCACCAGCGCCAGTGCGTCTGCCGCAGCTATGACGTCACTCCTCTGGAATGCGCAGACCGGCGAGGTGCGCGCAGCGGCGGTGGCGGCTCCGGTGCACCAGCTGTCCGCCGTGTGACGTTACTACTCCTCGCGCATGCGCAACACGGCTCTCCAGGAGCCACGCGAAACTGCTCAACCTCGGCCAGTGTCGCTAACGCTACAAAAACAAAGGCGCAAAGCCAAACAAATGTCTTCTGCTCCACTTGCAATGTTTACCTTTTCTTTCTGTCAGCGTGCGACTACTTTGCTGAGTGGCACAGCCATCAAGGCCGCTAGATTGACGCGTCTTCAAAAATCCAAAACATGGTGAACAGGATTGATATATACTGGCCGCGAGGGCCCCCACTAGAGAGGACGACGCTGCGATCGTTTTGATGTCACTTGTACGATCCCCGTTCCTATCTTGCTGTGTAGTTGGCTTGCAGCACGTGACACTTCATTTAGGATGCACTTCCTAAGTGTATTTTCGTGTTAATTTTCAGCGTCTGAATTAATTCTCAGTGCGTCAAGCGCAGTTTCACCTCATGGGGACTTTATAACCGTACCAACTGTGGTAGGCTGTCCACAGACAACTTGAGCGCAGTGGTGTATGTGGACGTATGCAACCGAACCCGGTGCAAGTGAAAGCAGCGGCTCGTTTCCCCAATCAACAGTGTAGGCTACGACGATCGCCGACCTAAATTTCTAGATTTCGCTTGTTGTTCGCAAGAAATGGATAAAGCAGGAAACCGGGAAGTGTTTACTGCTCGCAGAAAGTCTCCGCACACGCGCCCGTCGTCCCTGACCGCGCGGTCCATGAAGCGGCTCGAACCGACCCAGGTCGCGGCATCAACCGCTTTCTAAAATCACACTGATTGCGGGTAAGAAGTTCCACAATCACGAAACTGGATGTTAGTGTGGAAAAAGAAAGAAATAAATAAAGAAAGAAAGATGTTAGAAAGATTGTGCTAGGTAGTGTCATCAGCTGTGATTTTCAAAGCGATGCTCTAATATCTGCCGTGATCTACGCTGACCGGCTGCGGAGGTCGGTCCCAGCACCGCCGGCCCTTCACGCGGCGAGTGAGCACAGTGCGGCAAGCGGATGCACTAATTACCACAGAGGGTAATTAGTGCATCACTTTGACCAACAGTCTCCGGAAAACACGAAAACGTGCCACACTGGCACCTGATCTGTGATTCCAGCCTGACTTGCTAACTGAGGATATGGTTTTTCAAGAAAGAAAAATTGCGAAGTCATTTTCAGAAACATCACGCGAAAGCGGAGAACTTTCTAAAAGTGTGGAGGCAGAAAGTGCAGCTAGACCTTCTGTTAATCTGCTGTTGAACATTCTCGTCAGACAGCTGCCACATATTCATCCTTAGCTCCTTCCTCCCCAACAGCGGTTATGACGAGCAGCATTTCGAGCTTCCACCATGGCACAAGCTAAAATTTAGGCACTGTCTAAGCTAAAATTTCTAAACCTAAAATCCAAGGTCTTACCAAAGCCAAGCCTATGTCCTGAATCTTTAATGTTCCCAAGATAAAAAATAATATATTGTACATTGGGTGCACAGACAAAACAGTGCTTGACCCATTGGCACGGTATGCTTGCCAGAAATTTTCAGTGCATCTCAAAATAAACAAAAAGTTGAATTATCTGAGATAAATAAAAAAATTAAAGCTGTTCCACTTAATGTGAAAGTTGTAGGAAGTGCAGAGCAGTGATTCGCCATTAATGGGCTGCAGCGCCGTTATCCGCTCACTGCTACCACCTCAATGTATTTCAAATTTCCCATCTTCGCAGTGCTTGCGCGCCCCCTGCCTGAAACTGCACCAATGGGAGTTCTGTTCTTTTTGTGCTTGCTTTAATTTCGTATGCTAGAGCTGTTTTGCGTCATTTCAAATGCCTAATTTTTTTCTTGCACGACTAGAGCCTTTCTGCGTTGGCGTTTCGAATGGGTCATTTTTTTCTTGCACGGCTGCTTTTTTCGCTTACTATCGTAAAAACCAACCCTACGAGCGTTCCTAACTAAATGAACGCGGGGCTGCCAGTTATATACACAGATTTTGCCTGAAATGTACCTGCAGTTTTCTTTGCGCTAAACAACGCGGAGATATATGACAAGCGCCAGCAGTTCACGAGTTTCAAACGGTTATGACTATTTAGACCGCTCAGTTTTCGAAGCCTCTGCGGGACGCCCTACAACCGTACGCCGGGCTCTACTTGGGTTCGTTATCTTGCTGCGCAGCCTGATTCCAGCAGTCGCTTGACATCGAGCGTTACAGCGAACTATAAGGACAAGGCGAGCCCCTAAAGTGCTCTGCACTTAAAAGTTGAATTACCCGAGGTAAATCAAAATACGTTAACTGCGCAGGAAGCACTAAGCCCTATGAGTGCAAACGAGACAAATGTGTATTTAAAGGCTTCTCACCCGTATGCTCATTGATATGCTGCATCAGGGTCGGTTCACTGTCCGTGGAAAACGAGCAGAGGTAGCAATACAGTCTTGCTATTGCAGGTGAAACCGCAGAGCAGTTGGACAGCTCGTTCCCGAGAGCTCGAACGTCCAACTGCCCTGATCGCTCCATCAAGGGGCTGCTGTTCTCGTGCTTTACCATGACCGCTCTCGAACTGCACATGGAGTCCGTCCAGTTCTGGAGCGCTGTAATCGGGGCCTTGTCGAAAGCGCGGCCCTGATGTCGGTAGCCATGAGGTAAAAGTTGAACTGGAGGAAAGAAAAAAAAACGAAACAAGTGAAGACAACACTTGTTTCAGACATGAACAGTGGTATAATTATTAAGAATTTCACAAATGAATACATTCTAATTATGAAATCTTAAGCAGCCATGAAGACAAAATACAAGTTGGGTTTATTAGAAAGACTGCTTAAGTCCCGATAACAATGATACCATATCATCGCAATCTTCGAACAAATAACGGAGATATTAAAGAAAGCGTGTGAAGCAGTCGCGACCCCCTAGCCAGTTTCAAGCAACTTCTCTATGACGTCACGTAACTTGTTTGTGCGATTGGCGGCTGCCTAACTGACCTGTCGCGACGACACATGACTGGACGTCTGTAATGGGCCTCTAGTTCCATTTGACCGCATCACTTGAATGCTAACGTGCAGTTAACGCACTGAACTGATGTTTTATTGTTGGCCCGTATGACGTCATTCTGCTCATAACACGTCACTGTGGCACAAAATTTGAAAGTCTTTAAATACTTCTTCCTTTTTTTCGTTAAAAAACATCTTTTGTGGCTGTAATGGAGCTAGTGAGATACTGAATCCTAGTTCTTCAAATTAAACAAAGTTGTATTTCTCTTCATGGCTCCTGTAAGCGCCTCCACTACGGCTAGCACGTGCGGCGTAGCGGAGGGCTTCAGCTTAATTTTCACCCCCGGGTGTTGTTAATGTGCGCCGAAATCTTGACAAAGGGTTGTTTCTTGCTTCTACCCGTTATCTAAAGAATGGCTGCCGCATTCGGGAATCGTAACCGCATCACTGGGATCAGCAGTACACCGCCTTAGCCACTGAACCACTATGGCCGGTACAAAAGAATATATTAAATCGTACGTCTTGCGAATGAAAATGATTCATCGTTGATCTACCCGGGCAGTCGTAAGAAATTTTTTACTTTTGTCGCTCTATTTTGAATTACATTTCAGAGTAAAATTAAAATGAGCAGCCACAAGTTACACATTTTACTCCACTAAGAGCCATGTAAAAGTGCCCTGCACAGAATGAAGAATTTTGCACGAGCAGCATCTAGTGAGAACTGCAGAAACAGGCACCTTTCCTGATCATACATCCCCAACATCGCCATTTTTAAAATTAGTTACTGATGGCATGGACATCCACTAAAATTTTCTTAGAATTCAAGAAAATTAACACCATGCACAAGTTATCACAAACAGTACCCCAAAATGTCAGATATAAAAACACACATGCTTAGCATCGACTTAGCACTGACAATTTTGTCATTTGTTGAATGGTAAGATAAAACAGTTATTACAGAGTTGACGACCTGTCTTCGATTACAAGAGCATGAAAATCATGGGTAGAACTTAAGACGGGAAAACAGTGCAATGTTTTCAGGCATACACTGGACCTGATGCACTTGCACGTAGTGCACCACTACACTGACTTTCAGCCACACAAATACACGACTGGCGACCCCACAACACACTGAAGATGAACGCAGGGCACGAACACTTTAAGATGACTGCGTTAAGGTTGGCTTCATTGCTTGCAAGGTCATTAAACACTTTGGTGCTTGCTTCATCCTTATTTGAAAACGAAGCCTCGTGGAAATCACTAGGTACAACAATGGCTCCACCTCAGCAATTCAAGGTTGTTGTAGTTGGACTACACAGTACAGTCGACCACAAATTGTGAACAGAAGAATGCTACCGAGAACGCAAAAAACATTGCGCTCTTTAATTCCGGAATTGACCCAGAAATTGCATATTAACCAAGAATAAAATTCGAGCAATCAATTTTAACATAACATCTATTTCCTATTGCACAGAATGTAAAAAAAAAGAAACCATGTGATCCCCCAAGGTTTTCCCCATTATTACAATCAGCCGATCCAACAGGTCATTTTACTCAAATCCTAAACACAAGTGATACCTATAATTATTGCATTTGAAATTCTTTCAGCCCGGGAATAATCTTACGCCTTTCCACTGAACATAGCCAGCAACAGAAGTAGAAATCAATGAATTAGCTGATTCACTTTAAGGATCCTAGCAAGAGTTTGCTTTCAAATTTCTGAACTTGCTTGCACGACGATGTTGAAGGTCAAAGCGTTGATTCCTGAAACAGAAAAAAAGTCTTGGCTGAGAACACAAATTATCAAACAAGCGAAGAACTTCCCTGTCATAGCACAGTATATAAAATATGCCATCAAGGAGACTTCTGAAAGAACAATACAGCAGAAGTCTGGGATAACAAACACCAGCACCAACCTGTGATGCCGCACATACTCAGTAAATTAGAAAAAAAAAAAAAGATTGAAATTTCCCAGTCAATTCCTGAAACAAACTGCACTGACCTAAACTACCATTAAAATTCTGAACTTCAATAGATTCCTGTTAAATGAATGAACAGCACACACTAATAAAGACACACTTCTCATTTGGTTCCTTCATGCCAAATGGAACATAACTAGCTAACATTGCATCAAGAAGGTAAAGCAGTTTAGGCACAAGTACAATCTTTAGTAATATAGTGTGGGGAAGAAAGAAGCAATGAAATCTCAAAAACACATTGCCTCAGTGCAAATAAATGCTCACGACAAGTGTAGTGGTGCGAAAGGCAACTGAATACACCACTGAGAAAAGTAATCCGTTCAGAGCCGAAGCAAATGAATCTCCGTTCAAGCATTTTGAACCCTGCACAAACGTGAACAAGGGTTCAGTGAAGGCGGAGCAAATACTGACCGAGGTTCCTGAAAAAAAAAAAATAACACCATTGAATTAGAGAGTTCACCAGATGCGCGATTAAATTACAGAAGAGCTAGAAGTGCTGAACAGATTTTTATTTCATGGTCTTTTGCCAGCATATCAGCCAAACTTCGTCTCAAGGTGAGAAGGGTCTCGAATACCAAAAAATCTTGAGAATGTCACTTGCACAAGAAGCAAGAATAAACTGGTGCAGTACAGCTATACCAACAATACTGCCTTTGATAGCTTTCAAATGTGAACATCTTACCATATTTCCACAAATGTAACATGAGCTTTTTGCCAAAATTTCCCAATTCAGCACAGGTCTCGCACTACATTCGAGCTCGTGACCCAACATACGTTTCTTTCTTTTTATCTGCACTTCTTTAAACTGCAATTACCGTTTGTAGGAAGGTACCATGGCACCAAGCGCATTGCAGTTGATGCACGTCGCTAGACTTGCTGTGGTCGGGCAGCTGGAATTTCTGGACGCCGTTGCTGGACCGACAGTTTGCAAGTTTGCGAGTGTGGATGATGGTGTCGCGACCACGGGAGAGTTTGAGAGACCATGTTGCCGAGCGCAAGTGAAAGCGGGCGCAATGAGGAAAGCAACGACGATCCTTTGCCCACAACCTCCTAAGTGATGGGTGCACTCGCACTAGTACGACGCTTCGACCTTAGACAGTGTGGAGAAGTGAGTGTGTTAGGGGAAGTGAGGTTGTTCAAGGAGAAGATACAGGACCATTTTGTGCAAAAGTAAGGCAGTTTCATCAATAAAGTGTTTTATAAATGCTATGTGCTTTTATGACATGAAATCCTCTAGCTTGCTTATATCAAATTATTTCATATGATGAACTAATAGACTTTGTTTTTTTGTTTTTTTTTTGCGAGTTCGATAGACAGTGGAACCCCCGATAATACGACTTTCAAGGGACCGTGAGAAAGCGTTGTATAACCGGGGTGTTGTACGACTGGGGTGCGGGTAAGTGCCGGCCTGGTAGACGGCCTCACGCTACAGGTGGGCTAAGAACCTATTTAAGCTACTATAGTTATCGCTTTCTCGGGTTATTTCCGGGCCTTTAGCTGAAATCCAAATTAAAAAAAGCAACGCCCATGTTGTTCCCCCTCTCTTTCATACGTCTGAGCTAGCCCGCCAGCCCCGCGCTATGCGTGAGCGAGATAAGGCTGATGTGGTTGAGCGAATCGAGAGGGGGAAAAGCCAGTGTGAGACCTCCAAGGCAAAGTGAAAGAAACAATAGTACAAGGCAGAGATTAAAAAAATAGCATTCCAGTTCATGGTGGAGACGTCCTATGAACGGCCCCGTGCGTCGCTACTGGGTCAAAGTGCTGATAACACAGAGGCTTTAGTTTCCCAGAGGATCCAGCAACGCGAAACAGATATAATGATTCAAACTTTGCGAGTAAACCGCATTGCGGCGAAAATGATAACGCGGTCTTACTACAGTGACTTTCTGTGGCGGCCAGCGATTGACTTAAAATGGCGGTGCCAACGTATACGTGTCTCCACCCTTGGGGCAAACGCGCGTGAATTGAGGCACACTACCAAAGAAAGGAGCGAACGCGGCTTTGAAAGACACTGATAAGCAGAGAGCAGAGATAGAGGGAGAGAGAGGTTCGTGAAAGGAAGAAAAAGGAAGGAGCCGCGGGGTTGCGTCATACATGTTATCGCGTTCGTCGGCGGCTCGACGGGAGCTTCAAATTACCGGTCCGCCTGCCACCTCAACCTTGACTTCTCGTGGTTGACTCGTTGGTGTACTGCTGCCGGGTGGGGCCATCGCAGGTCATCTCCCGCTCACGAGTACCCGCCTGCTTGCCTGCGTCTGTTCAGAAAGTTGTCTGGCCCGCCTGCGGACCTTGCACATCAAGCAGTGTCAAACCGGGGTTAAAAATAAATAAGGTCGGGACGAGGCGGCGAAGCGGTGTAAAATATGGGAAAAACGCCGGTTTATCCGCACCGGGGGTCCGTCGTATGAAGTGGACGCATGCACCCAAGCGTCATATCATCGGGGTTTTTAATGCATTGTTTCTATGGGGAGTTTGCCCAGACCGCGGTGATCCGTCGTAAGAAGTGTGTCGTCGTAAGTCCGGGGGACGTATCAGCGGGGTTCCACTGTAACAGAGTTTGACTTAATACGTGACGTCCCAAATACGAAGACGGAGGAGAAGTGAAATTCGAAATGGAGAACTGCAAACTTTAAAGTTAAAGCGAGTACGGAGCGAAATAGAAGCAAGCAAGCAAGTGCAAACGAAAAACGGGTGTCCCGGTGTGGTTTTTAAGTGCATGTTAAGTTCTAGCGCTAGGCACTGGAAAACGAGTGTCCCGGTGTTTTCGTGCCGTGACTACATGAGAATACGATGACATCAAACGCGGCGACAGCCCGAGCCCCTGAAGGGCTTCGCCCCTAAAAGATGAGGGGATTCCAAGTGCAGTCGGTGTGGTAACGCAAGCATGGGGGAAGATAGAGGTGTGACAATATCAAATTTGGGATCGCGAATCGAATCGATTATTTTTGGATATGAACTGTAAAAAAAAAAAAACGGGGAATAGAACAAAATATTTTTTAATATGAAAATATTTGCTATGGTGTGTACACAGCCCCTAAAACATAACTTAAAAAAAGAACATAACTCGGGCAGTCACGACTCAATAATGCATCTGACTGTTCATGTGCTAGTGCTTGATAAAAACCTGCTACAAAGCAAAAAAATAAAATAAATCAAGGATCAGACAAGATGGCAGAGGAGCGGGACAAAAATTTGGCATACACCGACATTAAAAAAAGGAGATTCCTCAACGTGCTGTGAATGCAGGAAGTATATTAGACAGGGTGCAGTCGCTCCAGTAATTCGCACTTGCCCGGCATGCCAGCGGCAGGTACGACCTTATAACAAGCGTTGCTGACATTCCGGACTCCTCACTCACGCAACTACAATGACAAACAACTTCCTTTCTGCTTATAGTTTTTACACAGTACCGTTCCACTTTGGCTAACAGACATTAGAGTTAATCATGTACCGTGCAAGGCTTACTTGTGTTCTACTTTCCGCACTGCTCAGGTGTCGTGCAAAAAAGCTAGCCCGAAGGGGCGTGCCATGCAACGAAGATTGAAAGATTGCAAGTTGTGCGGCAGAGC
>JABSTR010000472.1:0-38059 GCA_013339765.2 Haemaphysalis longicornis | reverse complement strand
AGACGCCACTTTGGAGAGATTTACTCCCCTTTCTGGCATGCAGAGAAATGACCCAACATCTACACCTGGCCCGACGCACCCTTCTGCCACCCCACCGACACCTATCTATAGAGCAGGCACACCGCTACCGTGCCTTGCAAACAAACAGCTTTTCCCACCCAAAAAGAGTCTGCCACTACTCCGAACAAATTACGACCCCTAGCTGCCCCTTCTGTGGAGCTTACTGTACTCTTTCCAAGTGGTTGGTGGATGCCCCTCCCCCCTCTCCCCAAACAAATCCGTACAAGTCTCCGAGCTCTGGAGGCGCGCCCTTTCCAGCTCATGCCTGTCCGACAGCTTCGACTGGTGGAGCGGTGTGTAGCGGCTGGCAAAGCATATGGGGTCCTGGGCTGAGGACACCACCTCCTGAAGACGTCATACAAATTTACTACACAATAAAGATGTTTATCTTCCTCCTTATCGGTAAAACGTGAAACATTCGCCACCACATCATATAAAGACTCGACACGTCAAGCTTTCCACCGCTCCGTTGAAGAGCGCGTCGATCACGTTGATGTGTGGTGATTATGTAGGGCTTGGTAGGGACGATGAGAATCTCCATGGGTAAGTTGGTGAATTCCGTCTGTCACAGTTTAGCCACCTTGGCCGTCGCCTTCTGCAGACCGTCTTGTGTCGCGTACCCCCGGTACGTGTCTTCAGCTCGCAGGCGGCGAACGACAACCTCTTCTTGTTCCTCTCCTCCTAGTTGGGTAGTAACGATCGCGTTGAACGTTATGACCTCTTCAGCCAATCTGTGGTTGGCCATTCCCTAGGGGGATCCTGCCACAATCGTCATCATTCGGCCGTGTATGGCAGCAACGAGGGACGGTACAGGGCCCGAGCAAGACTCTTGAGCTCGCAGGCGACGAACGACAACCTCTTCTTCCTCTCCTCCTTGTTGGGTAGCAACGAACGCGTTGAACGTTATGACCTCTTCGGCCAATCGTTGGTAGGCCAATCCCTAGGTGGATCCGTCCACAATCATCATCAATGTGCCGTGTACAATGTGCCGTGTATGGCCGGGACAGGGCCCGAGCAAGAGGAGCTTCGCCCCTAAAACGATACACATACAATATACACAGTGACCTAAAAATCTTGTCAAAGGGTCTCAACCAGATAATACTCCACCTTTAGAACAAGTTGGTACTGGCAATTGCGGCAACAAAAAAAAAAGGGATTTGAAGAACATTATTTGTTTCGAAGAAGGGGCGGAATGGCAATTTACTCTTATGTAGACCAGCATGCGATCGGCATTGTTTGTGATATTGTCAATAGGAAAGTCTAAGATAGGTCACTAGTGATATGAATGCATAAGTGTATAAAAAAGTAACAGCTTTAAGGATGTTGCCATTCCGGAAATATGACTGCGCCTTAGTAGGGATACGGGAAGCTTGCATTGAGATCCTTTGTTATTATTTCAAGTCACCTTACAGGTACTGCACATAAGAGATTGAGGTCCGACTGGATGGCGCGTAGGTCAGCATTGTTTTTCATTTCCGGAGGAATGACAAAACCGTCAGCGAATAAAGATGCTAAATATTAGTCACGTTTGCGGAAATAAATGTCGACAAGAAAAAAAAGCGGCCCTGGAACGTCGCTCTTGGCAACACCTCAATCACCCGGGATTAGACATGAATTGGTGCAATTAGCTCTGACAAGTCGCTGGCGAAGCACGAGGAAGCCCTCAGCCCAGCTGAGTATGCCGGTGTCGCGAAAAATAGTATCCAGTTTGAGCAGACGTTACGCCTGCAGAACATTTTCAAATGTTTTGGCGAAATAGAAAAAAGTTCAGTCGGCAAATGAACGGTTGTGACGAATAGTAAAAAATTACCTGGGTTTCGAATAAAAAACAGTACTAAAGACTCTGCTGTGCGGGGTCGAAAAATGAATTTGATTGGCTAAAGCTGGCAACATGAGGACAAATAAAATAAATGTAAGATTTTACTTGGCAAGCTAGTGATAGATATTGACCTGTAATTGAGGGGGCCTTTTTATTTTCAGATTTAAAGATCTGCGCTGCTCTCTCTATTTAATAAGCAGTAAGGATGTTACTCTGTTCCAATGAATGCTGAAAAGTTCAGCCAGGATGCAAAAGTACTTTTGCTTGGTATGTTTAAAAGTGAGTGAAACACTTTGTTAAAGACGAGAGGAAATTTGAAGTTGATACCATTAGTGACAGCCAAACAAACTTTGAGTGGGTGGATACTCTTAATTATTTTATTTTAGTCCCTCAGCAGCGCTTACACTGGTAAATACTCCTGACACTTAGAGTTTGGTACAAACGAAGTGGATACGTTAGTCAAAGCATCAGAGAACATTTCGTTTGCCACACTAGCACATTCAATAAGAAAGGTATTGGTTTGCTTTCTGTGCCAGCTACATGGGGAAGCCTTCAGCATGGTAATGAGTCGCCAAAACTTTTCTGGTGTTATTTTGCATAACGTTAGGCATCGTACTTGCCACGAAATATTCCTTGGCAGTTATGGCAATGGTATTCTATTCATTGGCTGCTGAGTTGTACAATGACCACCTTTAAGCACTATGAGGTATCTTGGCGACACGGAAGAGTCGTTTTTTTCGGTTTCATAGGCGCCGATGTGTGGTTGATGCCAGGGAGTGTTCATATTACGTGATATTTGCTCAATAGGTATGAAGCGCTGTGTCAAGTCAACGATTTTCTACTTATTAAATACCACTCAATTACATTCCAGCGGTCGTTCATCGAACCCGTCTAAGTATTTAAGCAGAAATAAATGTAGCTTACTATTATTTTCTGCGAAGTTCGGTCTGAGATAATTTCGAATAATGACAGAAGAAAGCGTGACGAAAATGTGAGGCGGAGGGCGACATGGCCAAGCCGAAGCCCAACACCCGTGGCGTGCTGCACGTGGTCTTTCGGCATACTCCTTGCTGCGTGGGTCATAGAAACACGTGAGAATATCGCGAGAGGTTTAATCATGATTTACACGCAGTATGCTCGACGACGGTGACGCGCTGCCAAATAACGCAGAGTAGCTCACACCACTGTGCGTTCCCTGATTAAGCAATCAGTTCTTGAGACGCGGAACATATGCACCACACCAAAGCAGAAGACCGAAGGTTGAGGTGTGAAAAAAATAATTATTTTTTACTTTCTACATGTTTTTAAATCATTTTAAGTCTTCTTTAAAGCCTTACATTTTGCAATAACCCCTCACTCAGGCAGAGGGAACAGTTACAGTCAGAGCTCAATTCCTTGCATTTATTTCGAAGGGCCTGGTTCATGTCGCCCGTGGGTGTATTTTGCCGACAATTATATTTCAAGCAGAACCTTATCCCGAAAGCGTCGGCCGTAAAATACCTCGCACTTGTCCAGGATATTCAGCCGCACAAGTAACGCTGCACGTAATCTTGATAGGAAGCTGATGTTCACGTCGGGTTCACAATACAAAAACGCGGTCTACTACAGCCGTAGTTCTAGGAAAACACTGGGCCCGTTCTGCTACGCGAGAAATTTGAGCGGCGTGAACATGCCTTGTTATCATCTCTTTAAAGACTTGCACCCATCTCTCAGAGACCGAAGTACCTGAAGAGTGCCATTCCTGTAGCTTCTTTAATGCTCTTCTTGAAAATAGTGCTCTGGGGAAATACTGCCTCTTCAAATCGTCTTATTCAAAAAACGTCAAAGCGTTCTTCAATAAATCTATATCTAAACCTTACTTACGTGATAAATATATTAAAGTAAGTAGGGTGACTTTTGTAAAATACACTTGTAGTAAGTCTGAGCACTTTTGGTGTGATCAGCTCACTTGTCGCCAACTTTCTAACTATGAAGTTCTGCGAAAACGGGACATTATTGTTATTTGGACAAAAAGACGGTACGGCAGAAGCAACCCTCAGAAATGGGACTATCCCGGCCAAAATGGACGTCTGGTCACTCTACGAATGCGGCATTACCAATTTCTATCAGTCGCAGATGTCGGGTATCTTTCCTGGGTAATTAACGAATAATGACCCGATACACTTGACGGCCTCAAATTGTCACCACAGAACCCGTCATTACCGCTCAGATGGAAGAGGCGCCACCAAAATTTCAAGTGACGTTCTAAAGAGGGCGTGTTGCGAGATGCTCTTTGTTCACTTTGCCGCCAGTGCTATGTGCCTTTGATCTCTTCCCTACAGCCGAATAGCTTCAGGAAATAGCATTAGCTTTTTGCTCAAAACGGCCACGGGTGTGGTTTAGGACCGTTGTTTTGTTTTGTTCATCGTTTCGTAGTTGTTTTCTATTTCGTGGGCTTGGACCCTGTCCATGGAACAAGATTCAAGGCTTGACAGGGCTTATTACCTGCTTGAATTACTTTTTGCGGGATCAGATAATGGCATATGCAATGGATAAGAATAGTGCGGGTGAATAGGAAGAGCCAAAAATGATTCACCTGTATACAAAGCAGAGTTCCGACACTTGAACACTTGAACCCAAATTTTGAATGCAACGATTACTTTTTTCAGTTCGGAATAGGCCAGTTGAAAAAACGAAGTCGATGGCGTGGGCTTCCTCTTAACCCAAAAATGTCGACACGAAACAATGTGCTTTCTGTGGATTTCTGGTTTGAGTAGATGTTGCAAAAACAACTGCCGTCACTGAAATATTTTACAAGCGTTGGTGGATGCACCATGGACCCACTCAAACACTACCTGCTTTTCAGAAGCCGCTACTGCTTCGTTAAGAAATGCATTTCGCACCCATGGGAAAGAAGAGCAAATGCCTATTTAAATTTTGTTTTATGTGAGCGTTAGCGGTTAGCGTTCATTCGCTAAAGTCTTTTTGATTCTGGTGCAGCATTTTGAATTCCCAGTTAAGGAACGCGAAAGAACCAGCTCTCAAAGAGCGGCAGTAGCGATACAATACAGAAGACGCGATAATTCAAACTCAATTATTTTGAACTTTCGTGTAATTCATAGAAATTTCATAACTTTGAGGGGCCCGGTTTGCTTTCAGTGTATTTTAAATCCGCCTTATTCCAACTGTTTCATTGAGTAAATTTTGTTAGTTAGTGCTCTGTGCTTTATTTCCAGTTCGGTCTGCACATGTGCATCATTACATTACTAACAGTTACAACTAAAGCTTGCCACTTGCATACACCTGTCAAAGCGATATTGCACGCGCTAGCTACCTCCTCTGCAGTGAGGAGGAAAGAAAGAAGAAAAAGTTGTAGGTAACATCTACTTTTACATTGAAAATGTGTGACGCGATAGCGTTACTTCGGCGTTAGGGATAGTTCTGGATTAGCGTTCATGCATTTGCGCTTGTGCTTCCCAAGGACTGCAATACAGCACGGGAGTCGCAAAGATTTCTAATGAATGGGGTACAAAGAAGGCAGAGGCGAATTACGCTTTCGTGGGGTAAGATTTGGGCGTCAGGGGTTGCAGGTGGTCAGTTTGGGCAAGAAGAAGAGAGTGTCAGTGTTTCAGAGTGTTTATTCAGTACTGACGTGGACCCACTGAACATAGCGGTTTTCCCCGCTCGGGGCACGTTGAGTAGTCTGGGTGACGGTATTGGCGACACCGCGGACCGCGAGCCCCCAAATATAGGTTGTAACATACCATAGCGATGTGTTTGTAAGTGGGCGTTAAGAAACCACGAGCGGTGGCGGTCGGAGTCGGGGTCAAGCTCCGGCCAATGGGCTCTCTGTCTGTTTACCAGGCAGGGAGCTACGGAACCTCTCCAGCTATCAGGGTAAGCCCTCATTCCCACAGCCGATTTTCATCCCGTCACGTCACCGTCCCGTCACCGTCTTCCGTCATTGGCGCCGTTTTTCGACCGATTTCTTGCCGAAAACGGTGCGACGGTAACTGGAGGCCGAGCTCTACGTTTCCGTCACGTCAACGTGACGGGACCATGCCCCGCCCTAAACCAGCTAATTAGAAAACACATTTTTACGGCTACATTTTGCGAAAAGTGCGCACAAACCATTTTCTTTACTTTTCAGAATAAAAACGCTCAGTTCTAGGCTAAATTGATCACTAGGCAGACGACCCTGTAATCTGACGGAAAGCTCCCGTGTAGATCCAGTCTGAACACTTCTCCGTTCCGTCAACGTCGCTTTTTGTTGACGTGACGGTGCCGTGACGGAGAAGGTGACGGCTGTGTGAATGAGGGCTTAGGCTGTAGAAGAAAGTACCCCAGTTCCGTGGTTTAGACTATATCACATGGTATTTTATAAAGCCCGCTCCAAACCTGCTCGGACCCGGAGAAGGGGCCGCAGCGAAATATCTTTTCCTCCATTAAAACCCTAAGCTTTCCTGAACCGGAACATAACTCTACATTTTGTAGCGAAAGCTGCACTAGGCTACCTCAGGCAGTCTTCGCCGGGTGATTAGTTTTTTTATCTTTAAAACCACAGGTCAAACTACACTCCCTGCCTCAACCGCCCGGCATGGAGCAGCGGCCCGATGGCGGGGAGAGATAGACCGCAGGGCAGAGATAGGCTTATTCTTGGATGAAACCAGTAGGATCTTAAACAAAGACAAAGCAAGTGGAACACAATAAAAGCCACTGATCTAAAAAAAATCGTGCCAATCCACCCCGTAAATGTGATTGGAAAGCAAAGCTGTAAACAGCACCCATAACGATTACCCATGTGACGTCACTTAAATTCGCTCACATCGCTCTACAAATACCAAAACGAGAGAGAAGTGAAATGCACTTACCACACCATTTATTACTTCAAAGAGATATTCTTGTTAAGGTTAAATCAATGCATGAAGCATGAAGGGTGTTTGGTTGAGTTATATTGGTGTACACAAGAGTGGAAACTATTTTTATAAAATTAAAGTAAGCTCCAACCCGGTGTTAGACGATCTGCCTTCTCCGTCTCTGCGCCGCGGACAGAGGCGACGAGATTTGCGGCAGAGAAGAAGGAGGAGGAAGACATACTTCTGTTCAGATTTCTGACCGGCCGAGAGTGCAGCCCCGGGGAGTAATTCCTTCTTCTGTGGGGCTCATATGCAGTCCGCACGGCCTGTGTTCTGTCCACCCGCTGAAGCAGGGTAGGTAGAGAGGGTCTGAACAGCAGCATCTCTTATTGCTCTTGTTGGGTAGTTGACGGAAAGAGAGGAGGGTGCGCAGGGCTAAAGTCGCACAGCCCGATTACGGGGCGGAGTGTTCCTACTTGTGAGCAAAATTTACATTCAGCGTCGTAGCGATTCGGATACATTAGTGAAGACGCGTAGGCTGTGGGAAGGAGCCCGGATTGTATGACCGTAGGGTAGTTTGTTGTTCTCTGGAAAGGTCAGGGTAAGGCGATGGTACAATCTCTCTCAGAAGCCGATAATGCTGGGTTATCGCCATGAACGTGACAAGCGGGTGACTCTCCTCGTGCAGCTCCATAGCACGGGAGGCAAAAGCGCAGGCTTGTTTGGTGGGCGTATTTGTTGCACTGGATAGAAGTGTGAGGGGGTGTCCAGATGAGCTGAATGGAACCGTTTGGGGAGTTGTTTTTTATGACGCGCAGTGCAGGTCAGGACACCCATCCCTACTGATAATTCCAGTAGGCTTGCTGGGAATCGATGACTACTCTCCGAACCCCTGGTTGAGCGAGAGACAAGGTGATGGCTGCCTCTTCTGCTGGCGTCATTTCTTGGGTCCTAAGCGAGGTACACGCAAGGAGGTTGGTTCTGGAGGTAGCCACGATGATGGCGTAATGCTGCACTCGATGTTTGGAGGCGTTTGTGCAGATAACTGCATGATCCACACCGAGGGTGGCGTTTAGCGCTTGAGCCCGTGCTTTTCAGTTACCCTCGTCATGTGAGGGGTACATTTTCTAAGCAAAGGGAGCATCTTGAGTTTTAGTCGCCAAGAGTCTGGGAGTACGTCAAGCGGAGTGACATTCTGGGCTGCCCAGCCAACCTGGTGAAGCATGCGGTTACCCATCGCAGTTCTGAGTCGGACCTTCTGGTTAGAAGGATGGCCTTCTATCAGCTCTTCCACCGTGTTGTGGAGCCCCGTGCTAAGCAGCGTCTGTGTGGACGCACTCATGAGAAGACCAATGGCCTGCTCGACCGCCTTTCTAATCATTATTTAAAGCATCTCTATGTCTTCCTTGTCGAGAAGAAGACAGGGGGTTGACGCAAGTCGCTCTCGAGAGGACAAAAGCTTCAATTATTCGAAAGGTACCGGAATCCTTTAGGCCTGGCTTCCTGGTGGCAACTCGCCTGATGATGTGTATGATTTGATTAATGCTGTTTTTGAGGCACTGCAAGGAGACGTCACTTTACCCTCGAGATGTAGGCCCGGGATCTTGATTCTAGGGTTTGTAGTGATGGCCTGGCCATCACGGAGTATTTGAATGTGTTTCTTGGTTTGGCGTGAGGGCGGACGACAAGGAGCTGTGATTGTTTACGTGAATACTGAAGGCCACAGGTTTTAGCACGTTGGCGAACTAGAAGTGAGATGCCATGCATTGTGTGAGCTTACTTTAATTTTTGTAACCCTTAGCACATCAGCAAGGTGCGCACAGGGCCGCTAGACGGGCGTGAGTGGTCACGTGACGCTTTCAGGTGGCATTCAGCGAGAACACAGGGGGTAAACCCGTAGATGTGCTTGGTGAGTACACCACCTGTCTTCCCTGTCTTCTCGTGGGCTTGTAGCTAAGTCGGTAAGACAACGGGCTCTCGCATTGTTTGTCTATTAGTTCCAGGTTCGATTCCCGGCGGTGCCAGTAAATTCTTTTATTTGTTCGCTGGAGTTTTCTGGTGACACCAGCGGTCGCGAAAGAACCCTTGGGGGGTAGAGGTAAAAAGCTTTGCATCAAAACTAGTTTAATATCAAGAAGGATGAATATAAACAGTTTACACAAAAAATACAAGCACTGCGCATGAGCAAAACAAGTGTACAAACACCACGGCGATCAGGCTAGATAGGCACCGACACCAGTCTAGGCCCACCCAGATATGCAATCTCCTTGGGATGAAGACACACGCTTGCTTGTCTTTCACAATATTTTCTTCTCTCTGCTCTGTGGAACGCTTCAATTTTTTCGGGTGTGTTGGTTCACGGGGCCTAAATAAAATGTAGTGCAGGGAAATTAGGTTTACATCCAGTGTACTTAGTACAACGTGAAGAAAGGTGGGATGATGGGGGACCCTTTAATGACAATTTCTGCTGTCTCAAACGCACGTTGATACAACTTGTGTTCCACTTAATTTGCCTAAGCTCGCGCTGGTTTCACCCAAGACTAGCTTTCCAACTAGCCCAGCTTCCAACCCTTCAGCCGAGAGATAGCAGTAGAGGTAACAGAGCCGCGTGCGGAAACCGTGTCGCGACGAAGAGGCAACGAGGTCGCGAAGAGAGGAGGAACGGGAAGAGGCCGCCGCCGTAGCAATAAGCGCGCGCCGGACAGGAGGGGCAAAGGTTACGTGCGGCGCAGAGCCGTGTAGGATGGAGGAAGACGAACATCCAGCTGTGGTTGCTCGTACAGCGGGGAGGCTTATACAACTCCGTGAGTAAGATGATGAAAGAGGAAGGTATTCAATACAAACATGTCTGTATATCACTGCGAAACCCCACCTCGACCACACCACGACAACAGTCCTAGCCAGGGCAGTGAGTGAAGCTTGCGCTATCAACTAGGGTTAACCAAAGTTCAACCACAGCAATTTTTTGTTTTTGGAAAGCGTGATACAGTCCACTGTCTTGCAACTCAGACCATATTCTTGATTATAAAATATAACCCGCCGCGGTGGCTGATTGGCTAAGGCGTTTCGCGGCTGAACACGAGGTCGCGGGTTCGATTCCCGGCCGCGGCGGCCGCTTTCCTGATGGAGGTGAAAAGCAAAAACGCGCGTGTGTACGAGATTTCGGCGCAAGTTAAAGATTCCCAGGTGGTCAAAATTAATCCGGGGCCCTCCACTACGGCGTGCCTCATCGCCATCGTTTCGTCAGCGCGTTAAAACCCACAATCAATCATTGAATATAAAATATTTTGAAGGTGTAATCGGAGCATCTTACAAGGCTAAAAATCAAAGGACTGGCTAAGTCGTTGTCGAGGTAAACACTAAGCACCAGGCCACAAAGCTTCTAGCTCAAACTCGAATGGTTCATCTGGACGCAAGCGTCAGAACCCGCCGGAGCCTCAACCGCTCGTAGAGTGTGATCTCTGAGCCAGATCTGCTGAACGAAACGGATGCAGATCTCCTTGAAGGCTTGAAGGATCAGGGCGTGACGGCCGTTAGGCGTATCACCATCCGCAAATACGACACGGAAATCCCACCGAGCACATCATCCTCACCTTTGACCGTTTGGCAGTTCTACAATATAGAAATGCGGGCTTTATCTTGTGCTCAATCCGTGCCTAAATCCCAAACCCACGGCGCTGTTTTAACTGCCAGCGATTCGAGCGCGGTACAAACTCCTGCCGCGGCAAAACAACCTGTGCTAAATGCGCCGCACAGGACCACCAAATGACAACTGCAACTCGGCTCCCCTCACTTGTGCTAACAGCCGCAGCGCACACGCGGCCTCCTTCAGGAAATGCCACGAACTCAATCAGGAAAAGAAAATAATTAATTCCAATGTCACAGAGAACATCTCCTTCCAAGCGGTGCGAAAGAGGATCGTCGCTTTTCTTATGGGGAAGTACGCCGACGTAGCGCGCCTGCTGCCGGAGCGGCTTCTCGTTTCGGTAGGGACTCAGTACTGCGAGTTGCAATTTCTCCCACTGTTTCCCGCCCCCACGGGTTTCCTAGAGGTATCCCAACGCTTTACCACACTGCCTGCTCAGACAACAGCGGTTGTTATGCCAACCGTCTTCATCAAGAACGATGCCGCTCCCGCCCGCCTCTGCCTTCCCGTCCTTCAGTACATTGGAGGGAACCGAGTGATGTACAACGGGGACTAAACATCGGATCCCACCCCTGCCGCACCGGCCGTGCCACCTGTAGCGCTCCTGAAGCCCTCGTTGGTGGCGGCTCAAACGAAGGCACCCAAAGGGGTGCCAATAGTCCTGGGGGTCCGGTCTGCCGCGCACCCCCTGACATCTGACGAGGAGATGGACGTCGAAGCGTACCTGCCTGCATCGAAGTAGAAAAACTAGGCTGCGGCGTCCAAACCACCTGAGGAGCCCAAAGAGCCCTCTCCAGGAATAACAGCTCCGAAAGTCTGCAGCACAACAAGCATGAACAAAAATTTATTACAAGCCCTACGACACTGTGCGTTGCTAAGCACCGAATTCTATTCGTTAAAATTGGATGACATCTTAGCCTAAACTTTTGATCGCTTATGGCAACATGTTCCGTGCGCATCATTCAAAACAGTGGTTTTCGAAGTGGACAGTGATAGGAAAATCTATTTCAGTAAATCACTCACTCACTCGCTCACGCACAGTGTCCCTTCTGGACTGGCCTACCCTAGTCGTCTGCGCTTATGTCTCCTCGGCATTCCGTAGCTGCGGTGCGCTGCTATCCGTAGTCGTCTCGTGGTGGTGCTGGCGTTTAAGCGCAGCGCGGTCGTTGTTTGGACGGCGTTGGAACCACACGTCCCGAAGTGGATCTGCGCCGGCTACCCTCGTGGTAGCCTCTGCCGCTGCAGGTACCAAGAAGGGTGCCGAACGCAACCTTTGAAGGCCGTCGACGCGAAGTCGACGGAGGGTGGACGCTGGCCAACCGGTACCCTGCGGTCAGCACTGGGGTCACGAATCCGCAGGTTAGCGAAGCGACTAGGACACCACAGCCGATGCGAGGTGGGCCGGCTGCTGTCCAGGCTTGGTAGGCATAGCCTGTGGCCTGGCAGCGTCCCCCCAACTCGTTCTCGAAGCTCACGTGCTCCTTCCAGCTCCTTGTAAATTGCTTTAACCTTTATCCTTCTGCTCCCCGCTTAAAACCTTTCTGGACCATGTAGCGGTACACACTTATTGGCTGTCTGCCTTTTCATTTCTATATCTGGTAACAATGCCGCTTGGCTCCTCCGCGGAGTCCTTGGAATGGCTCCTCAGTTCGTTACCATAGTTGGTCATTCTGGGCACGGCTCCGTCCCGCGTTCCTGAGTTGTGTGTTCGTGGCGTGCCATTCAAATTTCTGGTCTTCCTCTTCTGTTTAGGGGTTTGAACATGTCCCCCTTTAGGGGTTTCCCTTGACACATGACAGCCGGTCGTTGAGGCATTGGCCTGTTTTGTCGAAATAGATACTTCTACTGGTCAACGGATTGTTGTAGGTGACGTTTGCTCATAAGCAACGTATTTGTTGATGTGCTGTATTTTGAAGGCGCGTTTCTTTTTCGGCGCATTTGCAATCCGTTTGCATAGTCTTGAGAGCACGCACGATGCCGAAAACGCTGCTTGGACACCATGTCGCAAAGCAATTTTGTGGATGTGGTGCCACGCTTTTATAAGATCGTGCATTCTTCCAGTATGGATTGTTCAATGAATCGTTGTATTGTTTTTGTTAAGTAAACATCAGTTTCTAGTCGAGCATGTGTGTCGCTTTCTTATCGCCTCCATGTTTGTGTCTTTTTTTGCTGGTATTTCCAAGCGTACAAAATGTTCCAAACGGCCCAGCAAGCTGCATTACTTCAGCACATTTCTATCTTTCGCGGCTCTTTATTGTCTTAAACCTGTAAACAACCGCGTGTAATTTTGTATCAGCGCCATCGCCTACCCCTCATGTCGTGCTCAATTATTCCCCTGTTGCATCAAGTTGGGTTCCCCTCCCCCTTAAATACCTTAAATGGTATTGTTTTTTGGTCTACTGAGAACCTCCTCAAGGCCAGCGGAGAAGAATCCACAGGATTTAAAGGCGAAATGCGGGATAGAGGTGAGGCACTGTTTTGAATGGCTTGAAATCTTTTGCACAGAGAGAAACTCTTGTGAGCGGACAGCGAACGTTTCAAGGTCACCGGCGGCACACCTCAGGCTAACCCAATGGTAGTGGCGTCAGGTCACACAAGAGTTTCCCCCTCAAAGCAAGCTAAATTGTTGGGGTACCTCATCCAGGTAGCTCGCTAGAGCCCTCTACTTCAACACATTCAGGATGCACTCTGTGGAGAGTCACAGGTACAGGGTCGAGCCTGCTATGAAAAAATTAGCAGTGGCTTAGCTCGTCTATGCCAGGATATACATAGGGCGAGCTAACGTTCAGCTCTTTATTCTTATCTTTCCTGGTTGTCTAGGATAAGCTTGATTATCATGTTTAATGCTGCTTCAATGATTCACACACGCTATACGCGTTACATTGACACATGTATATTTATCAAGCGGCTCCGGCGCAGCGTCATCAATCGCCCCGGAGCTAAGCTGGTTCCACAGGCGCACGCCGCTGTTGCTGCGACACGCGAACCATCGGTTGCACACCAGGCCACCCCTCGCATTATCATCAAGTGGACCGGGCAGCCACGTGCGGAACGGAGTTCGACGAAGACGCTGGGCGCGTGGGCTGTGAGTATTAGTAGTACTAGAACTTTTATTGTGAGAAAAAAGGGGAAGGGGACAGGGGTGAAAAGTTGAGAGGGAGTTCATGGGTTGGGCCCGACGTCCAGGGCTCCAGATGCAACGGCTCCCACCTTGGCTCTCTGGATCAGACGTAGCTGATCTTCGAGAGATGAGCTGGTGAGGGCTGCCTCCCATGTCTCGGTAGGATTAATCTGTACACTATTGTTTCCCTGGGGCCCGATGCGCGGGCCCGTCCAGGTTGCGTGAAATAGCTTGGCTATCTCTCCGCAATTTGTGCACGTTTCTTGGAGGGAATTAGGGAACATTTTTGCCAGTCGTGGTTTATGTGGGTACGTGTTTGTTTGTATTTGCCTCAGGATTTGAGCTTCTATAGCATTTAATTCCTTGTGTGGAGTACGAAAGGTACTTCTCTTCTCCCTGATAAGCGAGAGTCTTTCTCTATAATTTTCTGGGAGGGGATGTGATAAGCGTGATCGTCAGGTGGGCGGTGTGTTAGTTCACGCACTGCCTTGTCCGCTGCTTCATTACACTCCAGCCCTTCGTGTCCGGGACACCATGAGATATTGTATTTTTTCTTCAGTTCAGGTTGAAGAACGTTTTTGAGGCGTTCTGGTATTCTTCCTGCGGCAAGATTCAATACTGCTCTCTTGGAGTCTGTTATTAGATGCGACGCATCTCTTGCTCTTGGGGTATGTCCCTCCTCCGTCGTCGGCGTCCGCACACCACCTGCGCATGTGCAACTATCCCCCGTTCGTCTCTCCGACAGCTGGCGCAACACTCTCAATCCGTCTCATTATCATAAACAACAACAGCTGCGCGCGCGCGTTTCGCTCCGCTCGCGTCTGCTCCGGCGCGCAAGTGCGCGCATGCGCGACTCTCCTCCGCTGTCTTCTCTCCTTCAGGAGCTGTGAATATAAAGCTGGTAGCGCGCTGCAGCGGTTCAGTCAGCGCTCGCTCTCGTTCGACTCCGCGTGACTTTGCTTGACGACTCCGTAATTGACTTGATTCTTCCGATGAAGACGTGATGGAAGCGACAGTCCCTTGAGCGAGTGGACTGACGCAATCAAATACCAGCGTCAGTCCAAACGCTCCCCCCTGATGCGTCGCATCACATCAGGGTTCCCTCGCGGGAAGATGGCGTAATTTTATGTTCAGACTTCTGCTCGTCTTATTGCCGAGTAGAACTGCCATGAGGATGGCACCAGTCTCCGCTTCTTCTGTGTTTCACTGTCTAATTGTCATAAAATCTTGCAGAGGTCCCTTGAAATCGGTGACCACTAGTGTGGCGTTGGTTTTGTCACATGTTCCAGCATCCGTATATACCGTGTTTTCGTGATCCTCGAATTTGTTTCTGAGGTACTTGACTCTCGTTTGCCTTCTGTCTTTGTGTACAGTGGTGTCCATTTTTTTCGGTAGAGGAAGGGATCTGATGTGACTGCGCTGTTCAGGTTTTAAGACCGTCAAGGCGTCCTGTCGTGTTGTTTCTGGGGTCTACCTATCTTCCAAAGGATTGATCTCCCAGTTTTATTGGTGGCAAGTCTTTCCTTCTGTGTGATTAGTAATGCCTCCTAGATCTTTTCGAAGGTGTGGTACACTCCTAATTGAATGAATTTTTCCGTGTACGTGTACATTGGTAGACCCAGTGCTGCTTTATATGCCGTCCTGATGATAATGTTTATTCGTTCTTTTTCTTGTTTGTTTAGGTGGTGATACGGTAAGCTGTACGCCAGCCTACTCGTGACGAGGGCTTGCATGATTCTTAATGTTTCCTCTTCCCTCAATCCGGCTCTTCCTTTAGTGATTCTCTTCACGATTCGGGCTGGCTGGGTTGAAGATTTACTGATTTTTTCAATAGTGAGATCGGCTCTTCCATTTCTTTGTATGGTCATTCGCAGGACGTGAACGTGGTCTCTTTCTGGGAGTACGGATTGGCCAATCTTAGCAGCTATCTTCCATTCCTTGTCGCTGCTTCGCTGTGCATGGATTTTTACTATCTCTGATTTTCCGGGGCGCACTGGAGTCCATTTTGGCAGACGCCGGGCAGCGAGCAACGTTCTGTGCACCGTGTGCGTCACTGCTCCTCGCGCATGAGCAGCGCGGCTTTTCAGGAGCCACGCGAAACTGCCCAGCCTCGGCCAGTCTAGCTCACGCTACAAAAACTTGAGTTGCTGGCTACTGTGCGAACTGTGGCTGGCTAGGTGTCCGTGAAAGAAAGGCACCGCTGCAGCCTTGCAGAAGTCAACTTATTGACGGAAATACAATGGGTTCTCAGATGCGGCTGAAAAGACAGCTCCAAAGTAATCTGAAGTATTTCGTGAATGGCATGCTTACGTCGCTGACGTCTGGTAAAGGTAGCCGTTTTGTAGTCCTTCTTAATCAGACATTTGCAGAAAACGCGTTGGAAGCCCTTAAAACATTTAGGGCCGTCGCGGATTTTTCCCAAGAAGGTGATGTCGTCTGCTGTCAAGAACACGAACGAGTTGAACCAGAAAATGTTAAAAAATATAAAGAAAAACGAGAGTTTAGAACTGCAACATTTTGTCGCCGTGAATACACTAATCGCAACCTGGATGCTCCTAGGGATAGTTTCCGAACGTGGTTCATGTCAGAATGCAATAAGACGGTTTCTGCAGCGGCACCTCAACTTACTATGACCACATGACCCATTCTAAACAGTTGCTCTGAGGACAGTATTACAAGGACACAAGAAAATACGCCGGATGCTGCTGCTGCTTGTATTATTCTGCGTCCCAGGACGAAACATTCTCTGCCATTCGCGAGATGACTGATGAAAAGGTATTTTCAAGTTTCAGAAAGTGCTGAAGGAAGCATTCCTTGAGTTGGTGGTTGTCCATCTTTCTTCAACAGACGTTCAGTTTCAGGACCACAATTTTCTCCCAAAACAAAAAAAATCTGTATTGGTTCCACTGTGGCCTCCGCTTTGCGCGGGTTTTATCTAAGTTTGATGAAAAGGTTAAGGAGGTGGCAGCTAATGACGCTAGAGGGGTTCGCGTGTTTTGTTGCGTAGATGGTTTTTAGTCGTTTTGAAGCTTCTACGTCTCACTCAGCACCATTTGGCTCAAGACATTTTAACGCAGTGTAGGACGCCCTCAGACTCTCCACTTTGCCTTTGAACTTGCTGAGAAGTAAGTCGTTATTTTTTCGGTTTTACACGAACTTTTACAGACAACGGCCACGTTTGGTAGATTTACTCCCCAAGAACTAAGAAGGCGTTGCTCCCGCCGCCCAGTCAAGCCAGTCGCTATTAGAAAAAAGGGCATAGCCCCATTATGTTTTCCCTTCGCGCTAGAGAAAGGCTTTGTCCACGTTGTCAGGAAAGCATTCGTCATTAGACTCACGGGTTAATTGCAGCGGGTTTTCCACATCTGTGCTTAAGGCTGTCGCTAAAGCCCTAAGGGTGGAGCCTTAAAAGCAAAGCCACAGCGTGCTGGGACCCTATAGAAATAAAAGTGTTAAGAAATGCGTTACCTTTGAAAAGCGTGGCAAAACATTAAAAACAAATGCTTCCCGACAAGGTGCTCAATTAATGTTTTCCGCGATGTTCGGAGTGTACACGCGCATTAAAAATTCGGGGAAACAAAGAAATGCGCCGGCGAAGAAAACCATGTCGACGAATACGTTATTTTGAGGTTTACTGATTTACACCAATCTGCGGATGTGTAGCGAGGTCTATTTCGGCCAAAAGGGGCGGATGCGGGAACGACCGGTTACGGGAGCATTGCCTCATAACCAGTTTTTAAAGAGCCGATCATGTTTCCTTTCACTGTCTTCGGCGCATATATGCGACACCACTATTTAAAATAGAATACCGCAGCGTTTGCTTTCGCCCATTTATCTCTGTTGTGTTCTCTGTACTAGAGACATACTATTACATAAGGAACAGGTGGATTAAAAATAAACAGTCTGTGATAGTAACCACAAAGTACTGTCACCCATTTCCTATCAATCAAGCTTGCTGATGCGGCATGAGAAAATTGAACGGAAGTACCACTTTGCTCCCAAAATAGCATAGTTCCGCCGAGCGCAAGCACGTGCTAGATCTTACACAAAGAAGCCAAGCAGGTGTCATAATTGGGGGAAGTTTGGAAAAACTAAATACTGTTCTGGGCAGCAGCAAATAAAATCATCATCTTCAAGCGATAAACATAATTGTCCAGAAATTTCGATGCGCAAAAGTTCCTGAGTGCTTCATTTTTGATACTTCGTCAGCTCTGCCTGATATAACGGGCTTCGTGGGCAGGACATGACCACTTTAAAACATACCCCATGAACAGCTTGCTTCTTAAACCAACCAATGAAACTAACGTTTTACAGCATTTAGGAGTTTAAACAGCAGTAAAGCATTATAAAAAAGGCAATATACAAATAATTCGTATTGATGGTTTTGAAATGGATTGCCTTAAGATTGTGATACACAAGTGTGCTCTTGAATAGGGCGCGTTTTCTAGTGCTATCTAGGAAGCCAGTGTCCATGTAATTCACAACGGCGGAGATATAAATAATAAGACCCGCAGGTGTGGCTGAGTGGCTAACGCGTTGTGCTGCTGAGATCAAAGCGCGGGTTCGATAGAGCCTGCGGTGGCTGCTTTCCTGATGGAGGCGAAAGGCCAAATCGCCAGATTATCGAGATTTCGGAGCAAGTTCAAGATCCCCAGGCGGTCCAAATTAATCTGGAGCACTCCACAACGGTGCGGCTTATAGCCTAGTCGTTGTTTCAGTGCGTCAAACCCCACAGCAAATCAATAAAACAAACGATAACCATAGCTATACTCTGTCATTTGTCTTGTCATCCTTTTCCAAAGGATTAGGAAATAGGTGAGCACTGGAGAGAATAAATTTGTATGAGTTCGCAAACTGCGATGCTTAGTCGTTCCTCATGAGCCTTCGGGATCAGACAGCGTCAGAATCTAGCATGACGGCTCACTGTTGATCTTCCATGCGGACGCTGAGCCGTGCAGTCTCGCACTGCTCAAAGGATTACCGAAGGAATATTTTTTCAATAAGAATTTTTTTCGATAGAAACTAAATACTGTTTCCCATGATATTTCCCATCGGACGATTTATTATGACAGAGCTGTTTCTACTAAAGCAGCGTATAGCCCAATGCATTCTGGTTTACTATCACTTGGCCTTTTGACCGGTTCCATCAAAACGTTTGATTGGCTCAGTTGTGCACTTTTTTTCCGCCCATATACTTTTTTTTCCGCCCATATATTCCCTAGAGGTTCTTTTTCGCCTGTCCTCTAGTGGTCATCCTTGTAGGAGTTTTTTTACTACATAGAATAGGGAGGTTTTGTTTACCTCCTCAAAACAAGGCGTTTTTAGGTGATAGAAAGGAGGTATTTAGGGAGTGGTAAAAAATGTTCGGGAGAATTTAAGGCGATCAAAATGGAGTATTTTGTACTTCCTCAAGGCGTTTTTAAGTGATGTTTATGGAATTTTTAGGCGGTTGAGTAGGAGTCTATTTTAGCTCCATTTGAAAGTACTTATGTTATTTTAGGGGCGTTTTTAGGCAGTTCAAGGGAAGCATATATTTCTTTTGAAAGGAGCTTTACGAAAGTTTGGGTGGTTTTGTAGGCCTTCCCAAAGGAGTTTTTTCAAGGCAACAGGGGAGAATTTCTAGTTCCCTGCGGCAGTATTGATTTCACATGGTTTTTCTTGGTTTCAGGTTTATTTCAAACGAACTTTCGCATACAAGTTTACAGGGTACATGGTGTACACAAGGAGGTTTCGAAATAAAAACTTAGGCCGACATCCTATAAGAAAGCACAAGTGGTACATTGCTAAATAACACGCCAGATAGGAATGGAGGACAGCAATGCAGTGCTAGTTGAACAAACTATAGAAACAATATTAGTACAAGAACTGGAAATACGTGAAAAACAAAGATAGGCACGAACACAACCGCATGGTAAGTGAAATCATTTTATAATACTAGCGGATCGAGAACGCGTCAGTACTTATCAGAACTTATCAGTACGTATCAGTACACAGTACACAAAGTGTAAAAAAATGGTTGCTGTGCTTTACAACAACAATTTGTTTTTAATTGGTGGTGAAATGAGCGAGAGCTGTGTAACGATTTGATTTGAAAGGTAACGAGCATTTTGTAGGTGGTGAAGGCACGAGAGATAAATGACGTAGGAGACAGACCGCAATGAGATGGCTATGGATAAATGAGTAATATAAATAACGAAAAATATGCAGCGAAAAATACCAGTGCGTTTTGATCAAGACACAAAGCGCCAAGAAAAGTGACCGAGTCCGATGGGTGAATTGCAAGGATATAGAACAGAATGGGTGGTATCGCGACAGCTTCTTTAGAGTAAGAACAAAAAGCCATGAAATTCGTGTTTTTCAGGCAATTTTTAATTGTTTCATTTGGCACTAGTTGCCAACATTATTTAGATAATTGTTTCAAGTTAAAGTTAGTTCGTTAATATTACTGCTTCGTTAAAGATAGTAGTATTATCAGCATACAGAATGGCCCATCAAATATCCCCTGTTCAGTAAAAAAAGGAAAAAAAGTCACACATAATACACACTTCTTTTTGACTACATTCCAATGATTACAGGATTGAAAACAACTAAAATATTAGTGAGCGATACTGATGCGGTAAAAGTTAATTAGTTCTAAAGCCTTCTCACGTGGTTTGGTGCTGGCAAGACCCAAAAACGCATGATTCACAAACATTCGACCTCTGTGTGCCTTCTTGGGATATTGAATGTTGAAAACCCAGAACGATGCAGACTACACAGTCCTCCCAGCAAAGATGATGCAGTCAAGACACGCTGGCCATCGATGTGGAGGCTAACTTCCCCGTTCACGGAATGCAGGCAGGGAGTCAGGGGATCATCTGCCTGAAAAAGCAAAAAAAAAATGCCCCACACCTAAAATTCAAAACAGACAGTATGGTTAAGTGAACTTTAATTTTGCGGTATAGTAATTCGGTATAGTCATTCATAATTCAGGACCTGACCGCACCATGTGGTTATCACAAGTGACATCAAGACACCCTAGTATGGGTTAAAGTGACCACGTTCCAAGACACGCTACAAAAATTTCCAATTAAGCAAGGCAGAGAAAAAGGAAGGCAAATGCAAAGCCCTTGAAGGTGCCTGCAAGAAATTTTTCCATGATTTCGTTCCACGTTTGGATGCAAAAAAAGTGCAGCGCTGCAAGTATGCTCTGAAATGATACTGTGCTTCATGTCTATTTCGGCCTGACAATTCCTGCCACGCTTGTTTGAGACAAACGTGCGTTATCATTTTTGAAGTTGCATAGGGTCCTTTCAGAAAACGTGCAAGTTTTTCCGTTTTTGACTCAAAAACACTTTGGTATTGCATGATTTTGTCAACTGTTGTTTCTTGCTTTAAGATGCCAGCTTGCATCTAATCAAGTGAGTGGGCACACAGTTAAAGATGCAAACCCTTACACTGCCTCTCCCCTATCACGGTGGCTCACTTTCATGTAAAAATGTGCAGGTAATTAGCCGTGGCAATACGCAGTTCTGCTGGAGGAACCAACTTGCTTCCCAACTGCAGCTTTGCCTTGTAAAACACAGCCTGCCCTGCCTTAAGATCTATGAAGTCATTCAACTAGATAATGTATCAGGATCTGCAGAAGAAAATCGTGTCAGCAAATAATGAATTCATGCCGGACAGCCGCACACTGTTTCATTTATACTTGTAGATACCTCCACCAATTTCCCTCGTGGTGTTACATCCAAAGCTAATTTGTTACGGCTTTGCGTCTTCAAGTATGGTCATCTGTCGTAACACAGTTCGTCATACAGGAAAGGCCTTCACTGGGTCAGAAAACATTTTCTTTTTTTTACAGTAGTGATAAAATAGGCGACTGAGTCATCCGTATTCCGACACCTTAATTTTTTTGTCACCATGCTGACAAGCATGATTGGTGCATAAGGTAATTTGTAGCCGCAACCGTTACTACAGTCTTGTTAGCTAACGAAAACCTCGTTCATGGTTCGAATTACTTATGATTTCTATGCAACAAAAAAAAACAGTTGCAATGGTAACGCTATTCTTGCTAACGTACCAACGCTGCAGGCCACACACACCTGCCTTAGTTAATGCTAACGTGATTGTAGAAGTATCCGTCACGAAAGCCACAGTACATTTTTTTAGCTGCAAGCTCCGTGTCAAAATCGAGTGTCAGATTATTCCAGTAATTTTTTGTGTATGGTCTTACTATTGATTATGACATAAAGTTATAACCAACAAAACAGTGTGTGCCAAAGATAACAAAACTTGGCTCCAATCCACGCGATGAAGGTGGTTGGAAAGCAAAGCTTTAAACGACACCAAAAAACGATTGCCCATGCGACGCCACTTGAATTCACACACGTGGCTCTAGAAAGAGTGAAACCAGAGGTTCTGCCAGCCGTTACTTGGAATTCGCGGGGGCGGCGTCCCGAAGGCAGGAGTGTCGGACACGCCGGGCTAGAGCGGCGGACGCCGCTGGTGTATAAGCCCGGCCGTGCGCCGGCGGGAATAGAAAGGAGCGGAGCGTCTTTTGAAGGGTGAGACAGCGGAACCTAGCCATCCTGATCTATTCCCTTCTAAAAAATGATATCCCTTTTTATGCCAGGCAGACTTGCGTCATGCTAAGACAAACTCGGTTCTCTTCCATAAGGGCATGAATTTGTTTCCTTAGCTGGCGACTGGCAGGCCCCGACCGACCCCGCATTACCATCCTTAAGGGAATAAAAACATTTCGGGTCACTGCAGTCGGGTGCGTTGACGCGCTGACGCGAGAATTTAAATCGTCTATATATGCGCGAGCAAGCGAAGCAGATGAACATTGCAATTGTTGCAACGGCGAGCACTGTCTCTTTGTTAGCAGCAGATTTTGACAACACCTATCGCCAAAATAAACAGATTGAAACGGTATCTGTACGGTATCTGTTTCGTAGCTGCATGCAACCGTCGTGTCCTGCTTACTCGTTCTAATTAGCATTAGGCCACGGTTGAAGTGCTGATACACGGAAACAACACAAGACTAACATGGCGACCGCCCGCTTGAGATGATTACACCAGATGGGGAGTTTATTGTGGACGTGTTAATATACAAGGAACCGAACGCCATCACACAAAGGGTGTTAAGTCGTTCTAAATCCTCTCTCTCTTTTGCTCCACGGATGGGCAACGGTACTACTATGGAGGTTCGTCCACTTTTTTAAACCATGCCTAGGGAGTACATTTTTTGCTATAGGTACTTTTCAGGGCACATTACTTGTTAAAAACTTCATTTCCGGCTAGTTTGCGTTTACAGTGTACATGTTAATAATTGATGATTAATTGTGGGGTTTAACGCGCCGACGCAACGCAGGCGATGAGGCGCGCCGTAGTGGAGGGCTCCGGATTAATTTTGACCACCTGGGGATCTTTATCGTGCGCCGAAATCTCGTACACACGGGCGTTTTTGCTTTTCGCCTCCATCAGAAAAGCGGCCGCCGCGGCCGGGAATCGAACCCGCGACCTCGTGCTCAGCAGCGCAACGCCTTAGCCACTGAGCCACCGCGGCGGGTTACATGTTAATAAACTTAGGGAGCCATCGCGTATTCTGTAAAAAAAATACATGTTAATAAACTCCTCTTTTACAGAATACGCGATGGCTCCCTAAGTTTGATGAGGTCCTATTTAAAAAGCAAAACTAGTTCGTATGCGCAGAGGGCCAAAACGCACATTCGCTTCAGGTACGAACCGGTGTACCATTTAGTTATGTGCTGAGTTTGTTATTCTTCGTTGTTTATAATATGATATAGTAGATATTGATGTTCCTCACACGAGTTCTATGTATGCAGATGACAGAGCCTTTATCTGAAATGGGAGGTAATGACACTGAATTTTGATACTACCATGTAATAAAACTCGAAAATTACACAAATGGTCTCAAACTCTGCTAAAATAAATAAAATAAAAAAAGCCTGCAAAGCGAATTTCTGCTGTTTTTAGCGAAATTTCACTTCTAGAAACGTATCCTTCAATGACGATTTCTGATAATCTAGGCAGAAATAATCGTGTTCAATTTTTAGGTCTACGCCTTTCAGTAGCGGTAGCGGCATTATAATGCTGCAAAACATTATTGCCCGGTGAATGTCGAAATTGACCCGCCGCGGTAGCTCATTGGCTAAGGCGTTGCGCTGCTGGGCACGAGGTCGCGGGTTCGATTCCCGGCCGCGGCGACCGCTTTTCTGATGGAGCCTAAAAGCAAAAACGCCAGTGTGTACGATATTTCAGCGCACGTTAAATATTCCCAGATGGTCAAACTCAATCCGTAGCCCTGCACTGCGGCGCCCCTCATCGCCTGCGTTGCGTCGGCGCGTTAACCTCTACAATCAATCGAACGTCGAAATTCAATCGTACCATGCTCTCTTCACGTCTCAAGTACCACACTACAGCCTTCTCTTGGGCGAAGGCAGTTTCACGTTTATAGCCAGTCTTGACCGGATATCAAGCAGTCGAGACTTATCTCGAAATTTAAACTGTATTTCATTTCAACACAACTTTAACTATCTGTTCAAGTCAAGTCAAGTTGAAGTTTATTCATTAAAAGTAAATGGTTACAAAGAAATTTTACAGACAAGCGTCCCGAAGTCAGCGAGTGCACTGGGACCCTCTTAACTAGAGTAGACTCTCGATAAACGGAAATCGCTTAAACGGAATTGCCGCTGAAATGGAACAGTTGCCTGCAATTTGGTTGGTTTTGTATGCAGATAACGTATAAAAACTCTCGGTAACCGGAACTAAAATTTCCGCATCACCGTGTAAACGGAACCAGAAAAGAAACTTCTCGGGAAATCCACTGGCATGAGAATCAGCTTTTTACGGTTCCGGCTGTTTCGTTCTTGTTTTCTTTCTTCCTCCATGCTTTTTTAGCCTTGTTGGCCTCGTAAGCCTCGTCTCGCAAGTGGTTAGCAGTGTTAGCGCAACGAATGCACCATCGCAGTTCTTGTCTCAGTCGTTCGGTCTTTATTCTAGACGCCGAGGCTACAGGGCTCATCTGCTGTCACCTCGTTCGTGCCATCGTTGTGCTATTCGTCCTTCATTACCACGTTGCCGTCTTCTAAATTCGGTGGCTCGTAAGCTCTCGCGAAGTTGAGGCATCTAGGCTACATGAAGGTGCAGTTGCAAGGACTGAAACAAAAATATTTGACGCATTTTCTAGTGCACAGCGACTCATTGTTGCCAAATCAACTTTGTAAATGCTGTGCCTACGCTTCTTGTAGTTTTCTTGCTTTCTGAAAACTATCAGCTACAGTCACTTTCTAGTGGTTAGAGTTCCATGAAATACCCCTAGAAGTGCGTACGCACATAAATTTGCACCTTAGAACATCTCTCACAGTAAACGGAACTCCTGTTAAACGGAACTAATTTTTCCGGTCCCTTGAAGTTTCGTTTATCGAGAGTCTACTGATTAACTATTTAGGGTCTCCTTCCCTCCACGTGACTGAAAGAATTCTCTGGTATTATTAGCATTGCTGCAGAAACCTGATACACCTGTCAAGATGGCAGACACTGCGCCTGATCTGGTCCCTCCCATTCGTTTACAATACCAAATGTAATGCTTAAACTATCATCTCCCTCTAATATTAAATGGGAACAAAATGAAAGTAGTTTGTCGTAGCCGACTGCGCGAGCACCTTATTATTTGCAACACACATGTTAAGTGTCCTGGGGTGTAAACATTCATGTACAAAGGCATTGTTTCTGACAACTCCGGCCTTACCATGTGTACGTTTTATTGCCGCCTTTTCTGGTAATTACAGCAGAATGCCATAATTTGTTGCGCATTCAGTCTGTTTGTGTTGCCAATGGACCCGTGAAACTTTGTCTTTGGCTTTGTTTATGGCTTTTGTAGCGATCGGTACGCATACAGCGCATATACTCCTTTTTATTGTTTGTTTACTGCGACTTGTTCCATTTCCGCATTGGCTACTGCCACATACAATGGCTTTGGGTCCCTGTCACGTGCGTTTAAGCACAGGGAAACATCCAGATTTGCACTTGCGTGTGTCGGGTAAAAACAATTAAATTGTCATGACTAGCGGATTCTGTAGGAAGCGGAGTTGCAGATGACAATTTTCGAACGATGAAGTTTACAGGTGGACAGACAGACAATGCAGCTGTTGTGATTGGTTCTTTTGTTGAAGCTCTGGCCACCGAATATGTTCATCCAAAGGAGATACGATAGCCACTCAACGCATTTTATATTGTCATTCTTTCCATTCTCGTAATTTCCAGTTGCTTCATGGCCTCGATGAATGTCATTGTTCGATTTTATTGAACACAAAGATTGGGAATAGTGTAATCAGATTATGCCTAGCTAGTAATAACTTTTACCACCCTGCAGGCAGTGTTGGCGTAGCACACGACTCATGTATTTCTATGGCGCTTTCGCTAGACCACCCCAGGACACAAATTCCATCGTGCAAACCAACCCCCTCAGCTTTTTGGAAATTCAGTTTTCTCGCGCGAGATTCCCTTCGTATTCAAGCAAGCTTTTCTGTGGTATTGCCTTGAAGCCTTAAGAACAAGCCTTATGATCTTAGGTGCATGTTCCGGTAATTTCGGCTAAGTGAACCATAAACAGGACCAAGTTACCAAGGCACGTGACGTTTCTCCATCATTAAAATTGATTTATACGCAGCTGCCGCCTACTTTATTGGATTCTTGTATAAACACTCCCATCATTCAAAATATATTTCTACCAATTATTCTCGAATTATTATTGTGTCTTCGTTCAAGAAAGGGCAAATATTGTCATTTGGGAGCTAGACCTTTTTTTATAAGCTCCTTGTTGACTTTCATTTTCTGTGCTTTTCGCCGTTTACGCAAATCGAAACCAAACAAATAATCAAAAAAGCAAATAAACCGGAAAGACTTGTCTTTGCAAGAAGGTTACATGATGCATTTTCCCCATAGGTTGTGTGCAGTAGACGTGCTAGGCTGCTTTCTGTGGGGGATACAGCCTTATTTTTACGAATTATATACGCCCTGAAAAACACCTGCTGAATATGACCTCTTTTAAAATACCTAGCGAGCCATTGTTCGTCATTCGTCGGCGCATACATACGTTGTGCGTTGTTTCGCGGTTATTTGCCACGGAAAATAACAACACACGGAGCGGCCTTCAATCCAAGTTTTCACGCTCGTTTGATGCGTTCAAAATTTATGTATTTAAATAATGAGGCATGTGCGCCGTAATGTGAAATTTCCAAATATAAGACATAAAACGTCATCTGCGTGTAGCAGGGGAACAGTCATGCCGATATCGAGTTGGAGTATGGGATTGCCGACGATAAAATCGGGGGACAAATAATGGTCCGGTGTCGGAGCATGGAATTTCAAAATTCTCATGGCTAACGCGGTGAGCCCATATACACCAGACACGCACAGCGGCAAAGCTGCAGCGGCGATACCTGTGGGCGCTTTTAAGCCGCATCAACTACGTTGTTAGTCACGTCTACAGAGTCCGACCACGTGATCAAGTGGAATTTGTCGTTTCAAAGTTATTTAGGGTGGCAGTATGCTATCGCAATGTCCACGCGCAAGCGCGGATAAACTCATCGCACTACTGATAGGTACGAGTAGTTCGGTGAACATAAAAACTGTTTGAAGATGGGAGTGAGAAGTGATTTTTTTCCACTAAGACGCAAAGTTTGGTCCCTGTCTCTCTTTCCCCATCGGCAACGAGGAAGGCTGACTTCGTTAGGTCGTGCAATGTGCTTCAGATTATCCCTTTTGTCAAATATTTCTGACGGTATATTTTTGACGAATTATGTTGCATATTAGGGAAACTAACAGAAACCTCTTCCTTGTCTGTATGCAATAAGAGTCATGCGCTTTTCATTGAAAGAGAGGTTTATAAATCAGAGACTGTTTGCCTTTGCTCCTTTAGCTCTTTTTTGTTGGGGATGCCATGATGTCTGCGGACGCGTCGCTGGGTATCTTACGCAACCACATAGTTCTGGTTGAGGGGTATCGCTGGTGCTCCACACGGAAAAAAACAACAAGCGTACGATTTTTTTTCCTGGGTTAGAGAAAAAAAACTTTAAGGGGAACAAAAGTACTTTTAGTAGGTACTAGAAAGTGGCAAAGAGTGGCGCCAATCGGCGCAGGTAAACCCAAAAGCTTGCTGTAGCATGTGGTAAATAAAACACGCGGCAATAGTTCATCAAAAAAAAAATTGATGATGGCACAAATGGAAAAGATTGTTGTTTTGGGAAAGCATCGCATGGTATTTCTTTGTTTTCGACCTGCATAGCGATCGCTGAAGAAGGTGGCAATACGCAGACGCAGCTTGGCTTTGTAAGAGGCAGTGAGATACTTTCAAAATGTTTAGAGCTGTTCCCTAACACTGGCATGCCTCTGATTAAGAAGCCGCGCATGTATTGCGTGAGGTGTGAGGTCCGTAATTGGTGCCAGAAAACGAGGTCCAGTCAGCTGAAGAGGCAGCAGGGCTAGACTTGACGTTCAAGATCTGCGGGCGTTAGTCGTGCTTGCATATCTGTATAAAAAGATTTACCGACGAAGATAACGCTTCGGAAGCCAGCGGAGGATCTGAAAGGAACGACGGGGGGTGCTAGGAATGAAGTTAGCGAAAATATAAAGCAAGCGTTACATAAGAGAAACCATTCCGTCGAAAATTGGTGCTTGCAAGATTCAAATGGTGAAGTGCCGATGTCAAAGCCGCTGGAATAAAATTCGGAGCATTATAGATTTAACAATGGACCTTTTGAGTTGAAGTGAATGCTTCTACAATCGAAGTTTAAATCGCCTAGGAGCCCATATACGAAAGCAAACGGATGCCTCACCAGAAAGCAACCGAATCCCCCCTCGTTCCGTAACGGAGTAATGCATTGGAATAGACGCGACTTAACAACGCGAGGGATGCACGCTCAACTCCGATCACGGGAGTGGGTTTTTTTGTGTCATCATCATCCTCATAATGGCGGTTATAAAATCATGGCAGCTTTTAAATTCTGCGAGACGACTACCTCTCTGAACCTTTTAAACATTCTTCACGAACAAACCATAACAAAGTGCTTCGACAACCTATTAGTCACAACAATGCCCATAAATACTCAGTTTTTCTGTCCTCTATTTCTTACTGGAACCTTTTGCTGGCAAGTGCTGTAAACTGTGAGACCGTGCAATCATTTACTGATCCCATTCAGGATTTCGAATTCGTATGAAATATAAAACTCATGTGGTATTTGTTTCTGGAAAAGAGAAATCCAGCTGTTATTTATTTTCTTTAGTACCTTTGTTCTTATAATAATGTCCCCTCCCAAGGATCGGTTCTTTCCCCCTTTCTTTTTACTATGGCCCTACGAGGTGTACCCCCGCCCCTCAACACCATCCCCGACCTACACCACAGCATACACGCCGACGACATCAAGTTGTGGGTTACTAGAGGATCTGATGGTAACATCCGAGATACCTTCCAAACAGGAACTGATGTCGCCGAAGCGTATGCTGCCTCTCGTGGTCTGTCTTGCTCCCCAACAAAATCAGAGCTTCTTCTATACAGACCTAAAAGACCAGGAAAACAACCACCTTCCCCACTCTCCCTCATCCAAATCACTACCTCTAACGGCCAACCCATCCCAATAGTTCACTGCACCAAGATTCTAGGTCTCCGTATACAGGCAAACATCCGGATATAATGTAGATAGTCTCCATGCCATAGAAAAATGGGTTTACCAGACTACACGACTCATCTTTCGGATAGCTACCAAACATCGAGGAGTGAAAGCAAACAATATAATACGTCTCGTACAAGCCTTCGTCATCAGTCGTATAGCATACGTCACCCCTTTCCTAAACCTCAAAGTCAGCGAAACGCACAAAATTGAAGCTATGAAACGTAAATCTTACAAACAGGCTCTAGGTCTCCGCGTTACACTCTCAACAAACAAACTATTCTCGCTCGGTCTACACAATACACTAGACGAAATTATTGAAGCCCAACGGGTCTCGCAATTTGAAGACTTACGAGGAGTGACACTGGACGCCACATTCTTCAGAGTCTTGGCCTTAGTCAGCCCACTATATCTGACACGCACATCGACATTCCCTCAGTCATTGGTGACGAACTGGTAATCCACCCCCGCCCTAAACAAATGCATTTGATTCAGAACGAGGAAAGGCGCCGAGCCAGAGCACAGGCTTTACACAAGCAACACAGATCACCGCTAGGGGGCCAACACGGTCAAACGTGGCTCGTATCGGCTCCCGCTTTGTGTCCTTCCAAATGCAATCTTTCCGCCTCTATCAAGCTGTGAACTGTACCATCGATTTCCTTACAATGTGAGCAACCCGTGGACAGCAAATTGTGCCTTCCCAGCTACTGGAAAGTAGAATTATTCGTTCTTCAACTCCGAACACGCCGGAACCGCAGCTAGGCCTCACCGTCAGGCCCAGCGGGGCGGCCGCTTCTTTGCCGTGCCGGCGAAGCCAGGCCACCAGTGTTCTGCTCCCAGCACGTCGCTCGCGCCGCGGAAGCCTCTCTGGAAATCAACCAATGCAAACGACGGCGCCGCCACCTCTCAAGACGCTGCTCATGAACCCCCAATGGATACTACCAGCGCTGCTGACACCCCGACACGGCATTGTTCAACCATGGGCTACGACCCCCTTAGTGGCCGCACCATCCACGTGCCCAATCCTTGGTTACAAGTCGTAGCCGACCGCAAGACCGGCAAACGCAACGACAGACAGGCAAGCTATTCTGCTCTCTTAAAGTCTGAACCGCCGGCGCGCTCGATACCACCGCCTCGGCTTCCGTCCAACCACTACATAACTGTGTTTCGACCTTACAACGGATTCCGGGTTCAAGATCTGTCCAACCAAGAAATCTCTTATGGACTCATGCAAGCCAGTGGCCTCTCCGACAAACAATTTCGTGCCCTCGTTACCGTCCAACTTCAACCACAGCAAAATTTGTTCGTGATCGTCACACCCGACCCATATGTAGCCGACAAACTCTCGCATCTTACCAGCATTCCGATACGCAAGACACAATTTCAAATGACCGCATATATGAAACCTCGCCCAAGCACCTCGCGCGGAGTCACACACGGACTTCCCGACGATATCACCCAGGACAAACTCCTCGAATATACGGAACCCAACCGGCCATACCTCATCCACGCTCGACTAATGGGCCGCACCAAATCGGCGCTGTTAACTTTCAACGGCACCCGAGTTCCGTACTACGTGAAAGTGAACTGTGAACTGATACGCTGCCGACCCTACCGCCGCACCATCCAAGTCTGCAAACAGTGTGGTGATGTAGGGCACCGGCCCGATGTGTGTCCCCATCCCGACCGTGCTCACTGTCCGACCTGCGGACAGGTCGATCCACCACAGGACCACTCATGCAGCCCTCAGTGCAAACTCTGTAACGAGCCTCATATCACGGCCGTGAAGGCGTGCCCGAGACGCCACCTCCCTGACGCACCTAAGCACCGACAGCCACCGGCCCACCATCAACAAAACGATGCCCTCATCTAACATCTGAGGACTTCCCGGCCCAGCCGCAGACTACAGGCCCTCACCCCCCGCGGGACCCCAAGACATCCAACCGTCCGGTAAGCTGGTCAGCAAATGCTTCTCGCTCTTCCGCTGCTCCATCCCTTTCCCCTCCCCCACCAACGATCACTCAATCTCCTCCCCATCCACCACAAACAAACACCCCCCCCACCACCTTACATACAAGCCATAGCTCAGCTTCAACAACAACAAATCGAGTTCCAACGCCAACTCACTAAGATAACTGAGAAAATCAATGCTATTGTCACGTCTCCTCTCCCCCTCAGCCCACCGGCACCCTTCGATCTCGACAGCATACACGCCATCCTAGAAGACAAGCTCTCACAAAGTGTCAAGCTTATCACTGAATCCCAGGCAGCAACCATAGCTCCCTTATGTAAAGAACTTCAAGGCCTGACAGACAGAAAGAACAAACTCGAGAAATCTATACAGAACATCCACGAAACCATGCACTCTACCCACCTCACCAAGAAACCCAAACATCATCCGTACCTTGACTAAACGCCCCAACGATTGGTTTACTGTGTTGCAATGGAACTGCCGCTCCTTCAATAGCAAACGCAGCCAGCTGGCTCTCTATCTCACTGCAACTACTTCGGAAGTTATAGCGCTGCAGGAAACGGATACACCTAAAACTCTCTCGGGTTACGCGCCATATACGCACGACCCACTTCACCGAACGGCTATCCTGATACATAATTCCGTACCGGTGCAGCCCCATCCTCTCAGCCAAGATATACCGAACACATTCGTGGAGCTCCTGCCCCAGCAACCTTGTAATCCCAGCACCTACGTCCTCAATATCTACAGCCCACCCAGCAACAGCCTCCAGGCAATTGACGCATTGCTACATGCGGCCAATCGGATTTCAAAACAGGACCCTCTCATTGTACTGGGAGACTTTAACTTTCCGCATCAAGCTTGGGGGTACGCAAGGGACACCAACAAAGCCACTGCCCTCCTAAGAGCAACTCACAACCACAACCTAGTACTTCACAATGATCTCTTGTTCCCCACCCGCACTGGCAACAGCGTGACAAGAGACACAATACTCGGACCTCACCTGGACACGGCACTGTTCAAATGCGACGTGGACCTGCCACTCAGAAATTCTCGGCAGTGACCACTACTTCATCACGCTGAAATTTCCCATGCGCAAGAGACCTGCACGCCAAAGAACGGCTAAACTGACCGACTGGCCATCCTTCCGGAAAGATAAAGCTGCACTGCAACCCATTGTTGAAAATCTCGCCGCTTGGACAGAGGCCCTAGAACAAAAAGCACAACAACACCCTAAAGACCTAACGTTAACCGATGACCATCCTGCAGCCGACACACAACCTACTTCACATCTGGGAAGCCCGCAGAAGCATTACCAAACGGTGGAAGCACCAAAGGCACAACAAGAAACTCCGGAACGTATTGCCCTCCTCTCCAGCCAAGCACAAGAGTACGCAACCACGCTGTACAAGCAAAACTGGCATTCATTCTGCGACCAACTTAAAGGCACTCTAAGCACCAAGAAGACTTGGCACCTACTCCGGCACCTGCTAGACGGTGCCAATTCGCGTACCCAAAGCAATCACCAAATACAGCGACTCATACGCAACAGCTCCCTCCATCCCCGCGAGCTCCTCCACACCATCCAAACCAACCTTTTTGGCTCACCCACAACCCATCCTCCCGCCCCACCCAGGCATATACTGGTTGCCCCCAACTCTATTCTTGATGCCCCGTTTAGCATGGATGAGCTGCAGTCCATCCTCGCCAACCTCAAACGCAATACTGCACCAGGCAAGGATCGCATCACAAACCGCATCCTCCGCAACCTGGGTACTGCAGACTTAGAATCATTGCTACAATTCTTTAAACATCACTGGGAAACAGGAACTCTACCAGAGCAATGGCGACATCGGAGATTAACACTTATTCCCAAACCGCACAAACCCGTTTCGCACAACATCACTCCGTCCTATCGCGGTGACCTCATGCATCGGAAAGTGGCTTGAACACCTGGTTCACCAACGACTTACTAACCACCTCGAAGAAACGCCTCTATCCCCTTACTATGTTGAGATTTCGACAAAGCTGTGCACGCAAGATTGTCCTTCTAAAACCAAGGAACAGGTGCTCGACCAGCTGAGCCGTACAACACCACGGGCCATCTTAGCCCTTGATGTAAAATGAGCTTTTGACAATGTTACACACCAAGCAATTTTAGATAACCTCAACAGCACCAACTGTGGCCCCCGAACCTATAACTATGTCAAGGCATTTCTCAGCGAACGCACGGCAACCATCGAGCTCGGTTCACCTCACTCACCAACTCTTCAACACCCGCCCCCAAGGGGACGCCTCAGGGGTCGGTAATCTCCCCCTTGCTCTTCAATATCGCTCTATTACAACTTCCGGACAAACTAGCGAAGATGCCCAACCTCCGACACGCACATTATATGCGGATGATCTAACCCTCTGGACCACCTCTGGCTCCAGCGGCGAACAACAGCACGCTCTCCAACAAGCCGCAGACGAAACCATCTCCTACCTTCGTCCGAGAGGCCTCACTTGTGAACCAGCCAAATCCGCCCTCCTCATCCTCAGGGCACGGTCCAGAGGAACTCGCTACCCCACCCACCCCCGACCCCTCAAGTAACTATATTAGGCCAACCATACCCAGAGTGCCTACTCTCCGGATCCTTGGAGTACCCTTTCATTATGACGGCACCGGAGCAGCACTCCTCCCGCAACTGCAGGCATCCATCACACAGCTGACTCACCTTATACGCAGGAAACGCAGTGAAAATCACGGCCTCACGGAACCGGACACATGCCGATTAGTGCAAGCTCTCCTACTGAGGAGAATGACATACGCCACGCCGTACCTTAACTTTCATCAGCAGCACGAAACCACCAAGCTTGATGCCTTAATTCGCAAGGCCTACAAGGCGGCACTTCAGCCTGCCCACCTATACATCAAATGATAAATTGGATAAAGCTGGGACTACATAACACCCTTGCTGAGCGTATTGAGGCACAACGCGCCTCTCAACTGCGAAGGCTAGCGCTCACCCCAGCAGGCCAGGGCAGTGCTCCAAGCGCTGGGTTGGCCATCACCGAATCATGCGGAGCAGCCCCCAACGCCTCCCGCCCACCATCAGGACAAGACTGCGCGTGACTCCCATACCACAGCATATGCACCCCACCTACAACCGAGGCCGGCGGGAGGCACGAGTCCGTTACATGCAATAAGAAATATGAAGCCGACCCTCAGGTTCGTTACACAGACGTCGCCCATGACCTAACATCAACCTCGCACCACCCTTGTCGCTCTCAACTCCACAGGGCAGATTGCAATGCGGCTACATACTGCTATGCAAGGTCGACACTGCCGAAGCCCTAGCAATCGCCCACGCCGCAACAACCCACTCAGGCTTCACTCCCTAACAATCATCTCCGACTCCCAGCAGGCCTGCCGCCTCTACCAAGCAGGCCTTGCCCCACCCCAGGCCATCCCTCTCCTACAACGGTTGCCCGAAGATCTTACCATCACACTCATTTGGGCACCTGGTCACGCTGGACTCCCAGGGAACGAAGCAGCGCATTGCTGCCGCCCGAGCGCTTCACTCCCGGGCATTCCCATCCAAGGAAGCCGGCGAGCCGGACACCTCAGTTATCCTCACCTGACTTACTCACACCCCTCGACAGCCACTTCCAATGCCCTTCTATCTCACTATACCCACACACGAAGAACATACCCTCCTCCTCATCACCACGCTCACCAACTACGAATGTTACACATACCGCCGACTACAAACTGGCACATTCTTCAATCACTCCATCCTACACCATATCGCCCCCAACATCTACCCTTCCACTGCCAGCACTGCAATACCCCTCTCACACTTACCATCTAGTATTCTCCTGCCCATACTCACCTAACCCCCTCCCCTCACCCTCCCTGGAGCAGTGGGAGACCTGAGCTGACCAGCCCGGACCCAGCCCGCCAGCAGGCCCTTGCCTCCCGGGCTCTCCAGTCAGCGCCGGTCACGAGGCCTTCTGACTAAGGAGGCCTCCCCACACCCCTTTCTCCTTCCCCTGTTGCTCCAATAAACGTTCACCACCACTGTTATGGCCAGGGCTCCGTGTGTGCCAGACATTAACGAGGACCCTGGTCAAAATTCAACTTATTGTAAACTTTCCGGACTTTTGTTTTCATCTCAATCTGTTACACTGTTTCTGACCTAATCAGAAATGTGGCCTCATTTTGAACATTGGTTTATTTGTTCTTTTATCAATTCAGCAGTCAACCTTTTTGTTTGCCATAGATGTACGCTGGGTTTTCGACCAACATAGTTAACAGATGGTTTCGCACAAACGTGCGCTCCAGGTTATAAACAGTGTTTTTCGCGCTGCGTGGCCTTTTACCGGAGAATTGGGCGCACTCGAAAGTTATGGAACATCAGAAGCCTCAGAACTTTCAAAGAGTGGAGGACAAGTTAAAGCATGAGGAAATCTAAACATTGTAAGCCTCACTACGTGTGTCTTAATGTTATCCTAGGCACCACTCTTTTGCTTTATATTGCCTCTCCACACATCCAGTTGCAAAAATCGTCTCTTCAGTGCTGACAAATTCACCTTTTTCGCGATAACAGACCTGTGCGTGGATAGCTGAAAAAAAGTGGTAGTAACTCTGTTTTCTTTTTCGCAGGCTTCGAGGCAACATAAGAGTGCAACAGCATTTCCTGCTCAAGTGACCCCCCAAAGCCGTACGCCCGAATCTCCTGGAACGACTTCAAACATCGTCACTGCAGACCGTTCCAAAGCCACCCCAAACCCACGAACAGCGACCCTTGCTTCATTGAGACGATCCAAAAGCAGCTGAAATACTCTTAAGCTACGTGGCTTCACTAGAAGGACTTACATTTTCTTCCAGACGTGCAGTTTAAAGCAAAGTACAAATATTTTTGGACGAAGCAATATTCACCAAAGTAAGACAGACATGCGCCTTCACCATGATGGCCTGCGCAAAGGCAGTAAAAACCGATGTTTTGTACTGTGAATTTCGTATTTTAAATGAATAAATAATATGGTATATAGGTTTCATTGCTCTGTCTGTGTAACAGCTTGACTTTTGCAAGCATGTACGCAAAAGGGCGTCCTACCTCATTCCCAAGACAATATATGGTCCCGAAAACACAAAATGCGAAGACAGCGTCTTGACGCAGGCACGATGTTCTAAAATAGAAACGGAAGTGAAAACGAAGTTCATTTTTATTGTGGTACAACATTCACAAAAAGCCAGCACACTACAAGCAACCGTGGGAAGTATAAAGAAGATAACATAAGAATCTAACCCTACGAAAACAAATTAGTTGCCCTAGTACCTGCTCAAAGCACCCGGGAAAGAGTTGTGCTGCCAAACCAATTGATATGAAGGAGAACACTAAGAGTGAGACCTGTAAAATTACAGTTCCTTGATGCTGTCTGCTTTGTTGGTGATGAATAAATTTCTCGAGCGAGAGCTTCTGCTTTCTGCTAAGGAGCCGGAAAGAGACAAGTGATCACTGAGCAGCTATGAACCTGCCTCGTCAATGCATAGGAAAAACTTTATTCGCTGCAGGTTTCTCTCTCATACCAGTAAATTACCGGTGACAAAACGAAAAAAATATTAAGACAAACGTTTCTTTTAAGATCAAGTGCCTTGCTTTTCAGTGTGTAAGGCCTATTCTATTACGTAACAGGAGCTTGCATAACACGGTTTTATCTCGTATATGCTTTGTGAAACCTTCATCTTGCTGCAGGTTTTTCTCGCCTATCGATCGAATCATTGTCAAGAAGAAGGGACCAATCGGCGATCGAACATGTTTTAAAGCAAAGCTTTCAACATATACCAGCCAACGGTTCTTTCGTGGAGTGCGGTACAACAACTCCCACAACCGCGGATCCAGCGGCGGGAAAGAAAGGGCGAGAAAACGTGCGTTGCCGGCTTCAAAAGCCGGATCAAGGGTAGCGCTTAAGAAAGATCCTCGATTTTGCGCTAATGAGGGAGATGGTGTACTCAAGATTCCCCAATAAATCTTCTAGATACTTTTATTTGGTGCGCCTTCACAGGTGATAACATGTAGTTAAGAGGAATTACAATTTTCAACTCCCAAACAGCCAAATGCCGTCTCGCGTCAACTTTGATAGCAGCGCTAAGACAGGACAAGGAGAAGGTGACACGAGACTGGGCGCTGACTAACAACCAGCTAGCTAGTCTTTTTTAGTCAGCGCCCAGTCTCGTGTCGCCTTCTCTGTGTCCTGTCCTAGCCCTGTTATCAAACTAAGTATTACGGACAAGCCCGAATTAACACAGTTTTTCAGTTCATGTCGGGTTAACTGTTTTCACTGTTTTCAAGTCAGGCCGGCTACTCTACTTGGAGAGCATATGCAGTTGAGCCACGAGGCATTCCATCATAGGGGCTTAGAAAGGGTTCTTTCGATGTCAGAACATCAGCTTTCTCCACCACAAGTTTTTTTTAGCACTGCTTCCCCCTTTTCTTCTTTTCGGCCTTTCTAGCTGTTGTCATTCGAACACCACATCAAAATATCAAAACATAAAAAAATAAGAAATGTGTTGGTATATGAAAGCAGAAAAATGGCTGAGCTATAATTCGGACGAAGGCTCCTTTTGTTTTTATTTTGAACAACAAAGCTAATCAGAAATTCATTTTGGTATGCTGTCCGCAGTTCTTAAAAAGCCCGGCCCATCTACTCTAACATGGAACACGGAAAGGGGCGAAGGTTGCAGCGTATAAGTGTATTCAATGATTGTAAATCTATCTTTCGGTATGGACCGCGCTGATGGGTTGCCGGAGAAGCGCAGCTGGGAGGAGCGATCGGGCTCTTGCTGGGCTGGGGGGGGGCGCTCTCTTGCGGTCAAGCGTGTTTAAGCAATTAAACGAGAAACAGACTGGCCGTATATTGTCTTCGTGTCACACGTCTCAGCAAGCCTA
>JABSTR010000471.1:0-41598 GCA_013339765.2 Haemaphysalis longicornis | reverse complement strand
CTCCGCGTACAACCTCATTCTCAGCGACAAGAGGCTCAATTTTGAACCCGGAAATCTGGAGATGCTGGTAGTTACCTATTGTTTCTATAATTCTTAAACTAGGTTCCGCGTTCTGTCCAAACACAATTCTTAATATTTATATTTCGAATGAGCGTATGTGTATTTGGCAGTGTTGAAAGGTCTTGCCTGTATAATTACGGTACCTGTAGAAAATTGCTGAAGTTTGTACGTACGTTCTCACGTAACAATATGTTAATTTCTTAATTTAACAAAACTTGTCTATCTTGCATTTGCTATTTTCTTGCTTTATTGTAATTTAATTGCGTGAGGTAGACATAACTTTGCGCTTTTATAAATCAGTATTATCATATTTCAAGTATTGTTTCTCCTGCCTCTTTCACAATATGCGACGCTTGAGTGACTTTCGCATCTGAACATGTATGTAAGCAATGCGCTTGTGAAATTAAGCCAATTGATCGCCATTAGCCCAGAAGTATTACAGGGCAATTCCACGTCTAAGGTCAATGTATAGAACTTGTTATGACAGAAAAATAAAGAATTGAATTGAATTGAATTGAACTGTTACTGCCATTGTGGCCTCATAGCAATGACATTTTTGGATTTCCTGTCGTGCTTACAGTTCGCTCATGTCTTCACTTGAAATTATTAGCATTTATCTAAAAATTTATTGCGCCTATTTTATTCTTTTTATGCCTAAAACGTTGTTTTTGCCGCCTATTTTTGGCGCCTAAAACGTGCTTTTTTAGTGCCTAAAAATCCGGCCTCTAGTCATCACTGAGTGCTGCGGCGCGAATACTTGGCGAGTGGTCATCCCTGCCGGCGCTGCAAACATTGACAAGCAGAAAAGAGACAGCTTCGCTGTCCATTTGTCGGGCATAAACAATTGGTCGTATATCTGCTCCTTTCTTCGCAAATGTCGACAAAAGACGATAGTCTTTTTGACATTTGCCAACTAAATACCTCGCTTCGTTTTCCTACTCACCTCTTATGTTGTCCATCTTGCGGCGCGCTCCTTCCATGCCACGGTTTCCTTGCCACTGTTATCATGCCACTGTTTTCCTAGAGTACTTCACAGCACCAGTTAAGTATTGAATTTATACCTCAAATAAACACTCTGTTTTGCTCAACATGGTTGCCCAATGGAAAGCATACTTCTGGAGTCATAAGATTTGAAATATTTTGCCGTTTAAGCGCCTTCCTCAAGAATTCATTTTTTCGAGGTACAGGCAGAAAAGAATTTTCATTTTTATTCATACCAAGAACTCTTGTCTTTAAAAAGAAAACTCAATTTTATGTGCACGCTGACGCAGCGACGAATAAATTGGATCATTAAAGTTCGCAGAGCCACCTTCGGGACAGCTTCATCAGATAAGTGCAAAATCATCACATATATACTGGGCATTTGTGTTTCTTTATTCGAGTAGCCTTAACGACGTCAAAGCGTTTACCTCAAAGGTTACGGTAATAATTAATCTATACTGCCAACCATATAGCTGCATTACGTACTACGTATGAACATAAAGTTCATGGCATCATCCAGCCTCCTGGAGAAATGTGCTGAAATTAAACGGGGCTGACTTGTGGCGGCGCCCATATGTCGCTTCTGAATAGAAGCCTTCCCATCGTCGTCGAAAGATAGACAACCCACACAGCATGGTGTTCGACCATCAGATGGAGGAACCGGGAGTGTTTGCGGTATCTACGCAGTCGTCATTATCATTACTTGTCACTATTTCCTGTTTTTTTTTTTAACTCGAGGTTATAAACCTCACTTAGTTCCCCTAAACTTTCATCTTGTCAGGCCCCTTGCCCGGTGACTGTTCTTGCCAAAGACCTGCCCACCACGATTTTCCTGAACATGCTGAATTTGCTGATTTGCTGGACATGCTAGATTAGCGGCATGCATATGCTCCTATATGCCTATATTTATATGGATTTATGTGATCGATGATGAATGCGTCGTCTTGATCATGACCGATGCCTTGCTCGAGTGGTGGGTCACTGCTACCTATTTTACCTTCGAGGCGAAGAAGACTCTGCATAAAAAAAAATTATCTAAACTGAGATTTAAATGCAGCTCTACTCTCGCTACCACGTATTGCCATATCGCTTCGCTGCTTTATAACCGAGTTCAATGACTGGAATGGGCGACAAGTTTTTGAAGTACACGAGTACATAGTTTCTTTTAGGGAGCTCGTTTAAGTTCTCAACAAGAGTCTAAAAGTAACCCCGCTCGCCCTATGAACAAACATCTTGACAAGCTAGTATCTATAGAGTACTAACATCACAAAACTAGATGGCGCCACTGGTGAACCCAAAATAATAAAGCTAGCTTTTTCTTTTGGCTTACATTTCGAAGCTTATTCGAAAAGCATCATCTAACAGAATGCTGGTAAGGACTTTGATTCATAGGGCCAAATATGCTTAAAAAAAGCGAAGGCTTGCAATTAGTATCAGCATATCAAAATCAATATTCTTCTGCCTATGCATCCTAGATTTGATAGGAAGTTGGTTCATATCTCCATTGCTGCACACCACCGAAGCGGTGCTTCGAAAAAAAGGGTGGCGCTTTAACGTAACCTTTGGAAAGCCCAGAAATGGTTTGTTTCGCGATGACCGAAGGTTCCGAGAAACAATTTTGTTCTGCGTTCTTTTTCTGAAATGTTAGATATTGAAAAAAATGTGTTCTTTTTTATTTGGCTGTAAAGTTACAAAAGTAACCTTGCGTTACATTTAGTAAAAAATGCAAATAAATCTTCCCGATAATAACAGATTTGTAATGTCTTTAAATCTTTGAATAAGGTAAAAATGCTATTGCTGGTGGTAGAGAAACTGATGTATAAATAAATATTGCAACAACTGCAAATTGTATAATGGCAGGTTGCACTCAACAGAACCAACAAATAACGTGTTTATCCATGGTAGACAACAGCACCCCATCAATCCACTTTATTAAATAAGCGCTTCACTTAAATGCGTTGAGGTCTTTCTAGGGACACACTCAAAAGCGGCCGAAGGTGGGTAAACGTCAACTGATTTTCAAAAGTCTTGCTTCTTAAAGTATTGTGCGTACCTGCATCAGGAAGCAGGTCACACGAGTGTGGGGCATGTTCACGTACTTTCGGGCTGAACTACATTGTTTTGCCTCCTTCCCGAAAGAGAACCTTTATGTACAGCCCAGTATCTCCAAGCTATGCAGCCTCACCATAATACAGACTCCAGAGGCCCCTGCCTACTGCGAAAGAACTTCGAATGTGAATTCGGACGTTGCAGCATCCATTGCAAATGACCAATCTCGATCCAAGTTACCGATATCATTCCCTAGAACATATGCTTCAGCACTGGCATCCAGCGTTGCATGGGGCCTAATACGGTTGACATGGCTATTTGCCGCCTCTATTTGGTCGACCCAAATTGAAACATGAAACTTCCACCTGAAATATCCATTCATGGGGAAGCGGTACTCCACAGTATCAAGCTCAATGTCACGTACACGTGATAAGTTTGCTTAAAACTCAACCAATCCACTTTCCACTGTGGCCACATTGTCACCCACGCGATAATTTCCAACACCTCATCTGAGATTGTCCGCAATTTATCCTACAAATATTCACTTGCACCGTCTCTTGGCCTGTGTTCTCCTAACGACTACAACTGAGTAACGTGTTCCGTCTTTGCAGTTCTACGAAACGTGCCTCTCACGTGAAAAGCACCTTATTGATTTACCAGAAAGCACCAGACTTGATCAGACCCTGAAAATAGTTAAAATCTTATGTCTGCCACATCATTATAATAGCCGTCATCGTCACCGCATTATTGTGGTGTAGCAAGCCAGGAACTCAGCTCGGCTGACGTTGCCAATTCGGTTAGGGATCGTTCTCTCTGTCTCTGGCTTTAGTTTAAGCTCACAACGAACAAGAAATGAAAGTCGCTCGATATTATTATTTTTTCTGTTCTTCGATTTTAAATTAGGAGACATTTCAATGGTCACTGTTTACGACCTATGAATTCTCAAACTTACAGTTCTTTTTAGTGCTTTTTATGCAACAGTTGCCACAGCAGTTACAGAATATATTTTCAAAATTTAGTATAAAATTTAGAACATGAAGAAAGCTGTGAAAAAATCTGGGTGAAGCAGTTGTAGAAATGTGAATCAGTGTTGAAACTGGGGGGAGGACGTCGTTCATTGGATGCATGGATTATGTACCTGCTTAGGGAGGCCGCTAAAGGCATCCTGCGTGTAAGTGCATATACATAGCAGTGTAGGGGGGAGGCGTGATCCAAGACAATTAAAACCGGTGATGCAGATTGCATGGGTGAACAGGATAAGGGGACAGGATTTTGTGCTTAGGGGTCTGAAACTGCTACACTGCCGGTGTCCTCGAATACCGAAACGAGTGCCGCAATTACGTATCCTGATTGTTGACCATTCGAAAAATCGAAAGAAATTGATTGTCGCGAAGAAAGACCCTGCTTTTCTCCATTTTGTGCAGCGCATGCAAGAACAATAAAGTTGCGCGCATCTGGAAATGGACTCCAAAGGTCGTGCGTGCCCAGCACCGTCAACGGCCAGAATAGAAGTGCTGCCCAGCCATTCACATATAGGTAGTGGGCATTCTTTCCCTGTGTTATTATTGGTTTTAAGAGCGTAACGGGCATGATCGCATTTGAAGTACGTAGTATACGGGGAAGGAACACGAGGTAGGCGAGCTGAGCTATGCGGACCACACATACACAAGCCTGCGGGGGGCAGCATCGCGATATTTTTAAGGCATTGTATAGCACTCGTGATTTATTTCATTCTCGCCTATCAACGAGGCTGAGTATCACCTTTCCCGGCCCAGTGAGAGCCCAGTATAAACTCTGAAGTAAGTTGATAACTTTGAGCCGATCGGCCAATGCGGTAGACTGGCTCGCTTGAAGGTGTCGCTAACGATGCAAAGAAATCGTGTGCTGGAACAACGGAAGGCCCCAATGTCGGCGCAACTTCTAGTTGTTGGTGTAGAAACTTTATAGGTGTCATCATTACTGCACCGATGTGATCACCATCATCGGTGCCCATAGTCGCGTGAGCAGCTCTCGCTCGAGCTGCTTCATCTTCATCAGTCGCCATATTTCTAAATAGAAGCACCATCGTATCGCCGGGACGTCGCGGCTATTGGTCTCTCCTTATTTTGCATTTTTGGTGCCGATAAACCCGGGGAGAAGGCCCAGTGCGATTCGGATTCATCCGAACTTTGGCCTACGAGAAGGAGGACCCCTCGAAGCCGACGACGGACCGTTTAATGGACATATCGACGATGGTGCTACCCATGGCCGACCGACGCGATGGGAAGACAAGACGACGAGACATCCTCCCCTTTGAGCATTTTCTTCGATGGGTCTAGAAAGCGATTCTGCAGAAGGTGAGAGGAGTGCCGCAGCGCATCGCGCAATGAAAAACGAACTACCTTTTATGCACGAACAAGGTGTTTTTCAATGTAAGATGAGCCTCCACGAACTGAAGAATGAAAGAGAAAAAAGGCGGTTAATCGCACGAGAACTGGGTCGAAACGCAAAAGCAATATTAGACTCGTCCGTAACGATCACTGATGTTTGTCGGGTGTTAACAAGCTTTCTGAGCCAGCTACGGAAAAATGAAGTTCAATTGAGGTTGTTGAATAAGGAGATCGAACCGCTTATTGATATCGAAGATTTGGACCAGGAATTTACCACCAACATTGACTATGAAGACGAAATCACGCATATCATGATCCGATTGTACTACCGATTGAAAGATAAGAAATGTGACACCAAAGAAAAGTGCCCAAATTATGGAGACCTTGCATTCATCAAAAAACTTCAATGAGTTTTTTACAATGACTGAACAGTGCTACGATCCATGCGACTTGGAGACACCCGCGGAACATGACTTATTACTAGAAACCTCACCTCAGCCAGATTTCCCATCGCAAACAGGACTTGAGAATTCAACATCTTCATTGTCTGAACTAGACCTTGAAACTCAAGGCGCCTTACTCTCGCGAGCATTGAAAGAGTCGACCGAGATGTCCACCAACAAGACCGGCGGCAGGTCATCGAACCTCATGACGCCAGCAGAATCTCCGTATTGGCGAATATATCAAGCGGGAGACCATGGATTTGGAACCTGGAGAGCTTCAAGGGCAAGATACGACACAAAAAGGAAAACCGATGCACGACGCTGGAGAGCGGGATGAGTGCGTTTTTGAAAGGTATGCGAGAAAGATGGCCGCGGCACATATTCGGCAATCGCTTCTAAAGATAACGAATACACTGCAGAAACATCTGAACAACAAGGCACGTCACAACGAAAATCGTATCACTAATCTCCAGAACTCCAGAAAACAGCGGAAGCCCCAAAGTACTATTTGAGATCGCAGCGAACGAACCTGAACTTACACTCAGGGTACAAGACCGTCGAAGACGGGGCTTCGAATTTTGACCTGGCTACGTGGACTGCATCGACAGACTTGGCGTGTGCTCAGAAGACGGCCACAGCGACTGCTTCGGCCGTCTGACTGCCCTACCGGATCGGATCGGAACGAACTTGTTAGTTATGGAAGCGACTGACCATGGTTCGTTGTGGGCGGGAATATGTAGAAAACTTATACGTGTCATCATTGCTGCACCGATGTGATCACCATCATCGGTGCCCATAGTCGCGTGAGCAGCTCTCGCTCGAGCTGCTTCATCTTCATCAGTCGCCATATTCTAAATAGAAGCACCATCGTATCGCCGGGACGTCGCGGCTATTGGTCTCTCCTTATTTTGCAGTTGGTACTATGAGAACGCGAGGGCCCGGTATTCCATTTAGTTGCGCATCAGTAGTCATGCAGCAAAAAAAGGAGAAACCGCCCCAAACGTTACCCGTAGTTCCACAGGATGAAGTTTACAGTATCAGCACTCGTTTCACCTATGGTTCCTGGCGGCCGCAATTATCATTTGTCAGTTCGCATCACGCCAGATTTTTTCACAATGCCACGGCTCATGCATGGGCGCCACCATTTTGTTGTTTATGCGTTTTAGTCGGTCAACTTTGGGAGACTTTGCTGGTCCTCCTTGCTCTGCAGCTGCGCGCAACTGACGTCGTTCGAAGAACGCGAAATAAAGATAACGCCTGTAGCACCATTTCAGCAGCAAAAGTGGTCCGAGGTGCCATATTGCTGCATCTTCGGCAGTGTTGTTAACGAACGACCCGGAACAAGTTAGCGGCGAGGCCGTAGAAGCGGCAATCTGGCAACACATATAAACACCGAAATGGCCGCCGTTGCTGACTTGCGTGCCTCAGTGGCGGCACTCTTATACTTTATATAGTGGCACTAGTGCTGGCCTCTATTTTATCACTTCTAACGCCAACGTGTCACTGTAGCGTGAAGTGCTATATACAGGCAAAAATGTGTGATATAAAAATTAAAAAAACCACCCCTGCCTGTGATTAGATTCGAACAAATGCACTTGCCTCCTCTGAAAGGTTTGCAAGTATGCTGAGCCCAGACACCCCATAAGAACGATCCCGTAACCTTCTCCGCCTACTATTATTTTATCCAGACATTTTCGATTTCCAGAATTGTCTTTTGGGACGAACACCAGCAGTCGACCATGGTATTAACAATAGTTATTCTAGTATTATGCACCGACGACCTTACCGTGTGTCTTATGCTTTACGTGCCGTCATCCAAACCAAGGTAGATAAAATCTTGCAAAAGGGCAACATTGAAACAGTCTGTACTCCATGAGCCTAACCTGTGAGGTTAATCGAAACAAAGACACAACAATCCGCTTTTACCCGGACTCGCTTTTACCCGGCATCTGCATCGACAATGCCCTTGACTGTCTGTATAGCGCCCTACACTTCTCTTGTACTGACCCCCCCTTAGGTTGTTGGCAGGATTCTGTGCAGCACTTGATGAAAAAAACCCTTTCGTCTCCCGCAGATGGAGAATATTAAGCCAAGGTAATGCATTTCGGTCTCTACAATGAGCCCGGAACATTCAAGTGCGCGATGGAGTCTCTTCTTCGCGGATTGAAGAGATTCACCTGGTTATGATACCTTGACGACGTTTTCCACATGTTCTTCATATCTAACCCACCTATTTGACATTCTCGCACTTTTCCGCCAAGCGGGCCTTCAGTTGAACACTTCCGAATGTCACTATTGGCTGCGCCGCATAACCATTCTAGCAGGCGCGTAGCCACGATTTTCGTTCGGGGGGGGGGGGGGGGGGGGGGGGGGGGCTAAGGTTGTTCTCGACGCCCCCACCCCCACCGAAAGAAAAAACAAGCGCGGCAGTTTGCAAGCGCCCTTAAGACTATGAAGATAAAATACCTGTTGGGTTCATTAGGAAGACTGTAGTTCATTAGAATGACTGTCTTGCCCCAATAACAACGATACCAGTTCTATCTCAAACTAATCAAAGGAATAATCGACATAACAAATTAAACATTGGGTGTTCTGCTGCTGAGCATGAGGACACGGGTTCGATTCCCTCTCGGGGGTTTATAAAGCGCGTTTCAGGTCTCTTATGCTAGTGACGTTGATTATTGTGGTTTTATTTTGCCGTGCGCAGTTGTAAGCTCAAAGTTTAAGTTCAAATCTCGCGCAGGTGATACTGGATGCAATGCACGCACGGGCACCTCGTCCGTGTGTACTTTGTGTGTACTGTGTGTACTTTGAGGAAAGAATGCCATCCACAATGAATCTGCGTAGGCTTTAAACATACATCTTTATTTCGTTGTTTTTGTGGAAATGAGTGAAGGAAATTAGCAAGTATTGTTTGCGTAGACGCCTGTTAGGTCCGTAGATTAGCGCCCACTGCAACGCTAATACAGCATATTGTGCATTGATATCGAGCGCAGGTGCCTCCCTACATATGGGAGCTAAGAATAATACGCACAAGAAGGTTTGTCCTACCAACAATAATTACACGCAAATTTCATCCCGAAACACGGCCAAATACCAGCACTAAACCAGCACAACACCACTACCAGCACCAGGTTGCAAGACAGCTAGAAGATTTTGTACAGGATTTAAGCGCAGCTGTCCCGGCATTTTTCAAACATTCATGGAACCGCATCTGTGTTAAAGCCACTAGGGGAAGGTGGTGGGGCAATGGCAAAAATAATGCAGTTTTTAAAAGATGTATAAAAGAATAAATACCGTGCTATGAGGTGTGTACCGAAAAGAATGTCGAAGTGGTGGAGTAGAAACAAGTAAAATGAGACACAACAATGAAGCAAATATCGAAAACATGCAATCGAAAATAAAAGAGATCACAAGGCCTAGAGGCTTTTCTGCTTTGGGGAATGGGAAGACCTCTGACAGTTAGTTTTAAAGTAAATACAGGTCCCTTGTGCTATTTAACGTATATACAAAGCCATCGTGGCATATACAGAGCGGGAAGCTAGAGGACAAAGCCTAACCGGCGGGGAACCCTCGCGAAGCGATCGATGACATCAGAATGGCTGATGTTTACATCCCTGTGAGAGTAGAGAAGAGCCAGGCCAACCAGCCTGTCCTCGGACATTGTCGAGCGCAGGTAGGTTTTGAGCCTTCTCAAACTGGAGAAGGACCTTTCTGCTGTGGCAGTTGTATAGCGGTAGCGTTACCAATATTTGCAGCAACTTATGGATGTTCGGGTAAAAAGTGCTGTCGCAGAGAGGAAGAGCACCAAGAGCAGAGCTTGGGCGTAAACTCGACTCTGTTTGCCTCGAACTTTGTCCACCAGAACCTAAATTCACCCAGACACGGCCCTCTCATCTACATCTTTGGCGAACGCAAGAATCAGTTCCTTTGCTTGCTTGAGGCGGACGTCAAGCGCTGAAGAAACTGCTGCTGGGGGATCAGCACACTAAAGCTCTCTATTACTGCCTGTGCGTCTCAAATCGCTGTTTTAGTTGAGACAGTATGAAATCAATAAAGGGTAGGTAGGGAGACTTGCGGAAAAGTAGTCCTCTGCGCTTTCCGCGGGAGCATTTCCCACGATGTCATTGGTGGATGCTAAGCCTTGGCTTTACTATCTCCACATTGTGTGTTCGCCACATTCTCCAGCCTTGGCGAATACCCTCCCTAAAGCAAGCCTCGGCATTTACTCGATAACCCTCAATAGTGCGTTGCACAACATCTATGTGTTCAAAGTCGCCATGCACATGTCCGCGTTGTTTGCTTGGAGCTTCCTCGATAATGGCAGAAGTCACTGCAAACACTTGCTCTGCGACATGGAGGCTCACAATGAAATGACGGCGAAAGCAGTGCACACATGAGGTTGTTCGCCTGGCTTGCGTTCTCAGGGCTTCCTGTCGACCTAATTTCTGCTAGCGCCGCAACGACCGAGGTCAAACAGACTAACGAAAGATAGAAGTGCATCGTGTTTCTCTACCCAACGGGTCTCACACAAGCCAAGAAGCCGCGTTCGCCTACACCCAGAATTCATCTGAACAATCTGTTTGCTTAGCACGCTTGTTCGGCTTGGGGTCTTTCTAAAGAATTTTCGCAGTTTCCTTAACCGTACCGAAGCAATTCCTAATATCTGCAACACAACAAGCAGAGCAAAAACACGAGGTTTAAACAGTGGCTTGCACAGTGCGTGTACAGGGCAGTCAGATACTTCTCGCGAATGGCGGCCTGCACCCCGTTTGCTTTCCCGGCCATCGAACTGGCGCCAATCATACCCCTGCCCGCGAAGGTTGTTCATGTCAATACCGATGCTCACTCAAAAAATTTTAAACATCCTTCTTCTGCGAGGTTCCGGCCCGCTTTGGTCATGTATGGGAACAAAGCCCAAAAATTCCCCTCAACCTGGTTGCTTTGTTTGTCCAGGTAGCGGGCACATATTGTAAGTTGCTCAATCCCTGCAACATCGGTCGTCTCATCTGCGAGTACGGAGAAGCAACCAGCGTTGTTAATTTTTTAGACGATTTTGTCTCTGATGATGGTGCAGCAGATTCTGACGACCTCATTTTGAACTGCTGGGCTTAAGTAGGAGGCATTGCCGGAGCAGCTCTCGATATGTTCTTTAAAGCAGGTGTCGCCGCAACAACTCCGCCTGCGCAGCTGGGCTCTAAAGTTAGCCTCGTTCTCTGATTGGACAGTGCTTAGATCTAGTTGCCCGCTGTCATTGTGGCGACGAAAAGACAGGCCTTGCCTTCCACAAAAGATTATTGTGTCGATGATAGGTGCCCGTCGCTTCCGGTTTTCCTTGACCTGAAACTTCCTGGCGCTATCGAGCTGTTCAGCAACAGTAGGCGCACTACTAGAGAATGCTTTTCTGAAGTCATCATCTGCCGATTGGCTTTCTCGATGGTACCCCGTTTTCTGGTGGGAATCAATATTTCGACTGGCATGTTTCCAGTCCGTGCAAGGTCTTGACACGAGCGCGCCAGCGGGCGCGCTGCTTCCCTTTCCTCTTTCCAACTTCGGGTGTGAGAAAGATTGCACAAACACGGCAACAACGCGCCCCTCACACACAGCGGAATAACTCAGCCACGGGTACTTTTCAAGCCACGTCAGTTGAAAATTTCCGCTTTTGTTTAGAGTCGCAGACGCTGTTGAAATCGTAGTTTCTACCAGGAAGCCATGGGGATTTGAGCAGCTGGTGCCTTGACTGACGTCGTCAATTTGGGTGCCACTTTGGTTAGAGCCCAATGTCGCCAGCTTGCCACTGTACTCAGTTTCCCTTCGGTTTCTGAAATAGTTAATTAACTTGACACCTTTCTATGCTGGGTGCCCAATAATAAAACTTACCTTGAGGAGGCTCTGATCTGATCTACATGAATGCGTGTACCATCCTGCGCGGGCGGTCATCCCCTTCTATTCTTGGTCGCGTTCCTGCATAAGGTATAGGAAGTCATGCCAAAGTTAAATATTGTATGCAGTATTCAAATACAAATGTAGCATAAAATAATAAGGCGAATACTGCGGCGTTCGACGGGGCTCCTGCTTTAGGCACGTTGGAAGTTTGTAGTGAGATTTGATGAAGGGACTATAATGGGGTCTCACTATTCTGATTCTAAACATTACAGAGCACGTATTCCTTAGCAGACGCGTGTGCTGTAGTGGTTCAGCCGAGTACACAGCGCAGGTGGTAAAGCTAAGCGATCAAGCACCACTTCACAGTGTTTGAGCTTGTGTACAGGGAACAGAAAAGCATTGCAGTTTTATCAGTAATTCGGGAAATCAAACTGACCTTGGGCATCTCCTTGATTGACCGGAAAAAGGAAAACGGGGGCATTGGGATGCTGCGCAAAGCCAGCGTGAGTATCCGACGTGGGTCGATGCTCGAAAAGAGTCGGCGTTTCATTCCCACTGGGAACCAAGAAAACATTTGTGAAGGCGCTGCACACTTTTCAATCGCTATAAACTACTGCATTCTAGCATGAAGCGAATTTCAGTGGCACGGTAAGGTTGGCGACGATAGTGATGTTCAAACTGGAGCTTGATTTTAGGCTGATTAAGTTAAAACACGCGAAATCAGCTAATGGCGGGAAAGTTACATACCTACAAAAGACTTCGCCCGTTGGCTATTGTTTATGAATTACTCAATGTAACCTATGAGCGTGAGGGTGCATTGTTTGTAGTTCCCCTCTTCTTATGTGCCCTTGGTCTCCTTTTGCGCTGTGAAGCTTATGAATTACCAATGTACCAGAGAAATCATTTGGCTATTATACTATTGCAGCTGTATATTAGGCACGCTCGCATCAGGGCGAGAGTGAGAGAGCCTGTAGTCTGTGGTGCATTTTAGCCGACATTTTATTGTCACGCAGGACATGCACTGGCAAAACGATACTCTTTCGCCGGAAGCCTTCACAACAGCACTAAACAAGTTATGCATGTGTCGTTATTCTATCAATATAGTAAGTCAGCATACATAAATAAACAGTTACCCATACAAATTCTATGCTCTTCTGTTTTCACAGAAGTTGGAGGGCTCCGAATTTTGTGACTCTTCATGTACTGATAGTAACGCTGTCCTGGTAAATTCCTAAAAACCATCTGAGACGTCGTAACTACTAAACATTCAGGCATTTACATAATCGGTATGAATGGTTTCTTCCCCGGACGTTACCTATTCGCCAGATGACGGGCGTTTATTTCAATAATTTTGCAGCAGGAAAAGCGGAGTATTCAGTAATCGGGATAGTCACGGCGACTGCATATCTATTTCATCTATTTTGGTTATCAAGCGCAGTTAGGGTTACCAAACATCTTTCCCTAGTCCTATAGTTTTTGAAGTACAGAAACCTACGTGAATATTGGTGATCTGCGGCAAACAGTCAGATCTCGATATAACGAATCCCATTGGGCCACCAGAAATCGTTGTTTCGAAATATCGTTGTAATGAAAAACTGGCGATTATAAGCCAGTGCTTAATGGGTCGCGGGTTCGATTTCCGGCGGCGGCATCCGCTTTTCAGATGCGGGCGAAAAGCAAAAACGCCAGTGTGTATGAGGTTTCAGCGCACGTTAAAGATCCGCAGGTGGTCAAAATTATCCCGGAGCCCTCCTCTACGGTGCGCCTCATCGCCTGCTTGCGTCGGTGCGTTAAACCCTACAATCAATCGATCAATCAAAGAAATCCTAGGGAATGAAAAGACGATACGTGAGCAGTAGACGCGTGTGCAGACAGCAAACTCTCAAATTAAAATGTTGGAGTCACTTCAAAGCTACTTCATTTGAAGACACCAGTTATTTTCTCTCACGTGCAGCACGCGCGATCCATTAGGATTGCCTCTACATATTCCACCTTGAGCAATATTATCGGGTACGTCATTACACCAAGCAATGAAAGTGCGGAATCTGCTCATGTGCACTAAGGCATCAATGTTCGACACGATGTTATTTTCTGTGTTGGGTGAACCACTGTCGCCTTCCTTCGCGTCGTCATCGTCGCTAGTTGCATTATTCTTTGGATCACAACTTCACAGAAAAATCAGGTACCCCAAAGAAATACCTGCCCGCACACGAGATTAGCGTCAAGAAAGACCGACCGGCGACCGTCACCCAACACAAGAGAGAAAAGAGGCAAATGCGGCTAGGCCTGCTAGGCTACTGCCACATTAAAACACAGCTCTGTCGCCGCGCTAGCTGACGGCACTGGACATGGTGGTGATAGCTACTGCACTCAGGGAATGCACGGAGAAACGGCGGATTCTCTTTCACGCGGGAGTGGCGACGCTGTTACTTTGAGCCGAATTCGTAATACTGATGTTTACCGATTATATTACGGAAAATAAATGACGTGCATTTTACTGAAATATAGGCTATATAAAATTCATATTTTTGAAACATTTTTACATTGAAAATATGAGCCGTCTGGCGGGTATTCTTAAAATATTCAAAAATTTGAGAAATTTGGGTCTAGGAGAACTCGTCAAAAGTGAACTCGTCGCAGCCAACTCGTCATAGGTGAATTCGTCACATAGGGCAAGTCGTCATAGGCCATCTTCGCACTAGGGAAACTCACCTAGGGCAACTGGACACTCGGCCAACTCGTCACAATTTACGTTTTTTTTTGTCTATAATGCTCAAATTAAAGAGTACAGAAGCTTGTATAATTCTCATCTTATGCGTAAACATTCTTACACTCCTCCTTCAATTCACCACCCTTAATGTTTCCTTTGTCGCCTTCGAGGAACGCGCCAGCCAGAGCAGCGTAGTCTTTTATATTAGATTTAGTTTGCCCGTTCTGTTTTTCTAATACATTTTTTATTTTTGGTAATTAAGTGACGGCGCTGTATTGGGATTAGCGATTTCGTTCTGTGTTTTCGCTTTGTATAAACGATGAAAAGACGTCAAGGCGACGCTTAGTTGCAACACGATATATGCAATTAAAAGGTGCTAGGCCAAAAAAAATAAACAGAAAACCGCGCTAGCTGGCGGCACTGGACATGGTGGTGATAGCTACTGCACTCAGGCAAAAACAACGAGAGAAACGGCGGATTCTCTTTCACGCGGGAGTGGCGACGCTGTTACTTTTGGGAAGAAGCCGAATTCGTAATACTCCCCATGTTTATCGATTTATTAAGGAAAATGGAACCGCGAGACGTGCATTTTCCTAGCACGAAATAAGGCTATATAAAATTCAGTGCTACCACTTTCTGAAACGGGATTTTCACATTGAAAATATGCCTCTGACCAGTTCCCCTACGGCCAGTTTTCCTAGATATTCGAGGTGGCTGCGATGAGAAATGGGCCGGTTCCCTTAATGTGGGGTTCGTATATAGTAATGAGATTTGGCTGTAGTTATCTGATAAAGCGGAGCCCTTGCCGGCACACTTTGCAAGAATAAATCCTCCCGTTAACTAGATGCTCGCGTAAACATCATGAAGTCAACATGCATATATTTCAGAATATTTGTGCACATTGCCAGCCACCGCAACTCCGCAAGACATCAATTACAATGTAAAGTTAGATCAGTTGAAGAAATTGACTTCCAGGTCGAGGCCTCGCTTGTACGTTGACGCTTTGACGATGAGCTGTCCCAAAACTCGGACAGGCGTTTCTGTTTTTTAGACATATTGCTGTTGTTGCGTCTGGCGAGCATCGGCACTGCCTTTTTATAGCACCGTTCCCTAGGCTCTTTAGGGATAAACGCAGCAAAACAAAGTTACCCAATCACAAGAGTGAAAATGCCTCTTTCTGCAAAACCATCCTCGGGAGGGGTTCCGCCATACGGGGATGTGGGGACCGCGTGGTACAGCCAACACGGGCACGGCACCCTTGCCGGTTCGTAAGAAAACGGGGGAGAGAGGGGTGACACACACAAGGAACATGGGCATCTTTTATTGCGTGCTTAATCCGCAAAACCTCCGCGAATTTTACCCGCGCTCGACTCACTTCCAGCTAAAGCACCCATTTGCTGAATACATTGACCTATCGCTGTTCTGTCGCCTGGGAGAGCTAATTGTCCACTTATTGCAGAAGTCTACCGGTGCCTGTGCTGCAAGCAGGGCTGCATAGACAGGGGAACATTACCTCGACCCTTTGGAGAATTTGTCAAGGCGCTCTTCAGCAATCAATGACAGGCGTCCCTCTATTTCCCCGACTCCAGTCTCCAGACAACTCCTGGCTTCCCCCTCAAAAGCGTGACGCGCCAATCTTCTTCGCTGAGATGAAGCCTCCCGCTTCCCTTCACGGCATTTCCGGTGGCACGTAGCAGTCGCCGAGGTGTGGTATTGAGTACGGGCGCAACATATTACAAGAAGTGGGGAAAAAGCAAATGACGCCCAGACAAGCCCATCTCGCGATGACCTCCCCGCGTCTGCCTGAAGTGTACGCCGAAGCGGCAAGCAAGACGATATCCCCGAATTCCCAGAAAGAAAGGCTTCTTGTAGCCCACAAAACCGTGTCAACACTGCGATAGCCCGCCGAAAGAAAAAGCGCGAGGTGCTATTTACGGAATTCCGTTGGGCGGGTGCCATGACATTTACAGCGGTGAAACGGCAAAACTTCCCGGAATGACTCCACCAGGCACCAAAATGACGTCCTGAATGTCAAACAGCGCAGCCCATTAGCTTAAACACTTGCGAAACATACGACCACCGCATATACTTCGGAAGGGCGCAGGTGATTGACACTGAGAGAACATTATTTCATGCATTCTCCTCGAGCCATGGCACGTATACAAGCGAGTCGGGGAGAGATGAATACAGTTCAACGAGAACTACTATTCAGCTCTCCCCACTCGCTTGTATACGTGCCATTGGCTCGAGGAGAATGCATGCTAATGGGCTGTGCTGTTTGACATCAGGACGTCATATTGGTGCCGGCGGAGTCATTACTTCTCTTAGTTCTGCCCCCTCCAAGTCCACGCCCGACTTTCGATGCGCCATGGGGAGAAAAAAATTAAAAAGAACATTTTCTATATAACTGCCGTTAGTCAGTTCTGATAAAGGGAACCTATGAAGCTTCGAAAAGGTATTTGGTTGGAGTATATTTATTTGTTTTCATTTATGTTGTGACCCGACCACACAGTTTTCTGTACAAGACATTCACCTTACAAAAGAAAACGTGTGGCTTTGGCGTCCCTTGCGCTGAGCGTTGGTAGGGCTGAGCTGACCCGAGGGGACCGTCGCCTGTGGCTGCACCTCTCCGCAATTATTTTGATTGCTGTGCTTCGTTATTTGTAAGCCCATGCGTCTGATATGCGTTTAGACGCGAATTCCCCTAATGTTCGCACGTACGAAGCAACAACGTCAGTTCGAAGGATATGCGCCTTTGTTCCCAGGTGATCTGCCGGGCATAGCACCCAGCAGATCACCGGCCGGAAAAATTTCGGGGGGGGCTGAAGCCCGGTCAGCCCCCCCCCCCTGGCTACGCCACTGTAAGGAACGTTATCATATTGGTAAAAACTGCTCGAGTGTTACCGATGCCGCGTATAATAAGATGTCCGCAGCCAAACGCGATGCCTGGATTTGCCAACCGTGTCGGTCTAACACAGGCAGTCCATCAAACCCAGATGAGCCATCTTGTACGCAACTATCGAGTGTCATTGCTAAGTTGGATCAACTGACAGCCACTGTTGCGACATTGGCGGAGAAAATGGTAGTAATGCTTGCCTTCAAGGTGACAAGTGAAAAGCTTGTGGAATCAGTAAGCTTTCTCTCGGAGAAGAACGACAAAGTCCTTGAAACCGCATCCACCAACAAGGTGGAACTGACGCAGCTAAAGGCAGAAGTTTCGCCCCCTTCTTTGACCGTAGCGCAGCAAAACGACACGATTGATAAGATGAGCACAGAAATCAATGGCTTAGAGCAATACACAAGGCGAGCCAAGTTCAAAATACACGGTTTTCCGGCAACTCAGGGTGAAAACCTAGTGGCATTTATGACTGACCTTGCCGTCAAACTCAACATTTTTGACTTCTAGAAAACCGATATTACAACAGTACATCGCTTACCAGCGAGACAGGATGCCATTCTTTCCATTATTGTCCAGGTGAAAACTGCAGCTAAGAAGCAAGTTTGGGTGAACGCCCGAAAGGGTCTTGCAGCTCTCGAGTCTGGTACCTTCCCACGGCTCTACTTCAATGAGAACCTGACACGCACTAACCGAGAGCTATTTCGATTTGCTCGATTTCGTGGAAAAGAAAATGGCTTCAAGTTCATCTGGACGGGAAACGGGAGGGTTCTGGCAAAAAAATCTGAAGGTGCACCTTTCATTCGCATCGACAAGTTGCCTGACCTTGAAAAGATAGTTTAATTATGGTAGTCTTCGACACTACAGCGACGACCTTTGCAGGAGTTAGTCATTTTCGGCAACTTCCGGCAATGCTTTCCGGGCTTGTCACGTTAACATCCGAAGTCTGCGCAAAAACTGGGATCAATTCCGAGTACTAACCTCGCCGTTTCCTTTTCTCTACGACTGTTCTATATTGACAGAGATTAATGTTAATTCAGACTGCATGCCACAATATACCATCCCAGGTTACCAAATGTTCTCCTACACGCGTCCAGTAGGGAGAGGAGGAGGAATTGCCGTGTTCGTTAAAAACATTTGGGCTGTAACAGAGCAAGCGCTGTCATTTTCTCAGGCCGAAGTAGTTGCGTTGGGATTAAGCACACCCACGTTTTCTTTATCTGTGTTTTCTATCTATCGACCACCCTGACGCATTTTTTTGTCGGAGCTTGATTCAGCTCTATCTACGCAGTCCCTGGAAGAAAATGTAATTATGATAGGTGATATTAATATCGACCTGATTCGTCCAACTCTCGGTTTGGTTTCCGATTATCTTGGCGTCATTTCTAAATGGGGGATGCAGGAAACTGTTCAGAAAGTAACTCGTTCTGAATTCCTATCTGGTCGCCTCGTGCAATCATGCCTTGATCATATAAACGTTCGAACACAAAGGTGTACTGTCCAATCTGCAGTCGTAGAATCAAAACTCGCTGACCATTACTTTTTTTGTTGTTCCTTGGGGATCCGGACAGTTTATCGAACGCCGTTTTATCGAACGCCGTTTTATCGAAGTCGTTTTATCGAACGCCGTTTTATCGAACGCCGTTTTATCGACGGACGTTTTATCGAAGCCGTTTTATCGAAAGTGTTTTTCTCGGCCTTTTTGAGTAACAGAATTTGCGGTACGTTTTTTTAATTTCCTCCTCGCTATGTAATTTGCAAATCTTGTCTCCACAGCAGGCCTATTTAAAAACATTTATAGTCTGTCTTCTAGTTGACTTTTATTTCCTGCGTGTTTTTTTGTTTGTTTTTGTGATGCGCGCGAAATATGTCACCAGAATTTTTTGCTGTGTTCATTGCGCAACTGGTACTGCCATAACGAATCTCCTTGTGTCTCTATCTCCTCTGATCCGAAGCATATCACGGCATTGTGGCGTATTGATTAAAATGCCTCGATATGCTTCGTACCTTTTTGTATAAACCGCTTTTGTGTCGACACATAATCTAATTATTTCGCCGCGTATGTTGTACATAAGTAAAGCACTTCTTGGCGCTTGAGGGTCCAATGTCAAAAACCTAACTGGAACGCTAGCAAAAGTCTCTCCCGATTTCTGCATTCCTAATTCTTAATGGGATCTGAGTTCAGTTGCTAAGAGGTTACCAAGCCTTGTACTACTGTTCTCGTTGCCTTGCATGAACTAACGAGAAAAACGTTAGTTACAAAATTGTCACGTACTGCAGGTTGGTTCGTTTTCATCTCCCTCTGGTTGCACCCCAGCATGTCTGCTGGGGTGTATGCTCTTGCCTTTTTATCATAAGGCATAAAAACAGTAAGATCAAAATAGTAAACACCGAAAATGGAGAAATCATGAAGGTCTACTCAAAATACAGCGTCGTTGATTGATTGATTGATTGATTGTGGGGTTTAACGCGCCGACGCAACGCAGGCGATGAGGCGCGCCGTAGTGGAGGGCTCCGGATTAATTTTGACCACCTGGGGATCTTTATCGTGCGCCGAAATCTCGTACGCACGGGCGTTTTTGCTTTTCGCCTCCATCAGAAAAGCGGCCGCCGCGGCCGGGAATCGAACCCGCGACCTCGTGCTCAGCAGCGCAACGCCTTAGCCACTGAGCCACCGCGGCGGGTATACAGCGTCGTGACCCGATTACCTCTAAATAAAAATGGAAAAATTAAAAAAATGAGAACGAGCAATACTATGGCCCGTGCGATTATACCTGAACAAGGCACACAAAAAACCAACAAAATGCGCTGCCTGGTCGGGCGTGTTCCTCCAAGGCCACCACGAAAACGTAAGGTTGGTGAATCAAAAGAGGGGCTAAGAGTGTTGACGCAAAAGTAGAAAATTATACGAAATCCTGTATTTTTTTATTTGAGCATGATTAACAAAAAACGTAAATTGTGGTGGGATGGGCAATTGTCCAGCTGTACTAGCTTACGAGTTTCCCTAGTGCGAGATGACCTATGACGACTTGTCCTACTTGACGAGTTCACCTATGACGAGTTGGCTGTGACAGGTTCCCTTGTGACGATTCTCCTAGACTCCACCACCTCTGTTGGGGTCTCACTATCACTGTCGGAACCCCCCTGTTCCAGTCACATAGCACTAATCTTTCAGAAGTTCTTGGCCCAACATTTCTCCAGATGCAAACAGTGTGACCCCAAGGTCCGAGTAGGAGTCGCGGGTAAACCACGTGACTAGAACAATTGTGGGGTACAAGACTCTGGATCACGTAATGATGAACCATGGCGCAAGGGATATATTTTTCAACACTAACCTAAACACGCCGATACACATCTAAGGAATATTGCGCACGGGGTTCGGGTTGGTACTATAGGGGCAATTCTGTAAATTAAACAAGGGGGTCATACATGCTTGAGTGAAATCAATAAAGACTCAAAAAATAAAAATAATTTAATAAAACAAGGTTATCGAAAGCACTGTAAAGGCGCGTCAACATATATAGATTGGTTTTTTATGTAATGCACGGCAGAGACAATGTAGGAGGAAGGTTACTGCAGGTTAGGTTAATGCGATGGCCAGTTAAACAAAATAAACCCCGAAAATTACAATGCAAGACGCAAAACCGCACTTTCGATAAAACGGACGTAGGTGGGTCGATAAAACGGCATTCGATAAAACGGCGTTCGATAAAACGGGCATTTTTTCGATAAAACGGCGTTCGATAAAACGGCGTTCGATAAACTGTCTCGGAACCGTTCCTTGACTATTACACCGATTGCGCAGGGGCAGTCAAACCATAGCAAAACAAGTTTCGATAACTGACTACAAAATGTTTGATAATTTAACTGCGCAGTACGACTGGGATACATTTCTGGTTAATACGGCACCAGATGAAATCTATGATAATCTTGTTTCACTGCTTGATCGCTTTCGGGGGACAGCAACACGCAAAGTTGAAATTAAACAGAGGAATTCAGAAAATAAATGGATGACCTCGGAAATTTTGGCAGCAATAAAGGAGAAAGACATTATCCGGGCGCAGTCCAGACGAGCACCTTCGAGTGCCTTTTTGCGTTCCAAGTTTAAGGAATCTCGAAACAGAGTTAATGCCATGATTCGTTCGGCTAAGCGGGTTCATTTTCGGAAAAAAAATTGACGACGCACGCTCAGACAGCAGGAAAACCTGGCATTTGATTAATTACTTTAGAAAAGGTGGCAGTCACAGCGGCAGTAGTAGTAATCATTTCCCTTCTAATGTTTCCAGTGATGATGAAAGCATTGCTAATGAATTCAATACCCTTTTTTTTACGAGTGTCTAGTAGTTTTCCTTTCATTATTGGAGTGTGCACTCTGCGTTCTAGCGTTTCGGAGTCAGCCTTTCTTCCATTTTTGGATGAAAACGATTTAAGAATGATAATTTATAGCCTCAAAACCAATAAATCGCCTGGTGTTGACAATATTGCGATTAATGAATTACGAAGAAATTTTGAATCCTTAAAAAACGTTCTCTTGCATCTATTGAACGGATGACATATCTGTGCGTCAACTGTCAACTGTCTTTGCACTGTATAAATCCGGCTTCCGGCTTAACAAAGAAAATTACCGGCCTATTTCCGTCTTATTGAGCATAGCCCAGATACCAGAAAAAAACACTTGTTATTAACTATGCGATGTTTCCTAGACAAACAGCAGACGTTACTGGAAGATTTTTCTGATCTTTTAAACTCTTCTTTCGAACGTAATAATGTGACTTGGGGCCTCTTCATTGACGTCAGCAAGGCTTTCGACAGTGTTTGTCATGACCTGTTGTTAGAGAAACTTTCCTTACTTGGCTTCCGCGGTGTCTTCCTTTTGTTGCTTAAAAATTTCCTTCAGGGCCGATACCAGTCAGTTAAAATAGGAGAATGTCGAAATGCTGCTTCATTAATAAGAGCTGGAGTTCCTCAAGGTTCTATTCTGAGCCCGTTGCTGTTTAATATTTATGTGAATGATGTTGTCAACGCTGTGCCGGTTTCTTTGTTTAAGTATGCTGATGATACTGTTCTGATAGCTTCCGCTAAAGAGTAAGAGACAGCGGTGGTGTTGCTACAAAAGGCGGCAATGAGTATAATGAATTGGTTTAGAGATGACTCAATTAAAGTCAACGCTGCAAAGACACAGATAATTTGCTTTCATAATCCATTAAAAAAAAGTGAATATTTATTATTCGTTCTTGCTGCATACATATGATTGTTCCAGTTGCACGTGTAAACCTATCAAATATGTACCCACTGTAAAGTATCTCGGTCTAAATATCGATAATGACCTCCTGGAATTCGAACCTTTCGCATTTATGCAAAAAACTTAGGGCTGTATCGGCTCTGCTTTATAATATTTGTACGGAAAGCTGTCACGCATGCCTTAGCTTACAGCAACTTACGCTACGGTGTAACAGTGTACGGTCACTGTTCACTTCGTTGGAAAACTAGAATTGACGGAATTCTGAGATGTATTTTAAAGAGTGTAGCATACGATATACTCTACTATGAAGATAAGGTCGATGTCTTTAAAGTATTATCTTTACCGAATTTTGATCAATTAATAACGGAAACTGTCATAAGAAAACATTTCTGGACTAGCACATTCAAGCAGCCATATACACCGGTTCGTTGTTTACGGCCGAAAGACCTATACTGCATTCCTCGTTGCTCAACTAGGTACGGTAGAAGAATGCGTCATTACTATGTCCCTTTCTACTTTAACAGATTGCCGCCCAGTATTTTTTTCTGTAAAAACGAAACGCTCATTAAAAAAATGTATTACGTCGTGTAAACATATAATTTGCATTTTAGGGTCTAGTCTTGCCTAAATGGTGTGTATCGGTTCAAACGCCTTCAGCCTTCAAAGCAATGCTATATATTATTTCTGTCCAGTAACTATTGACCTTTTGCAATTCCGTTTTTTTTTTTTTTTATCAGCACCTCACGTTCTGTCAAACCATATGAGGTGGTGTGTGCTAAACGCTGTTTGCGTGTTGTATAACGTTTGAGCTCTTGTAGACTAATTTCTGATAAGCTATGGCCCGTTTAGGAAACAAACTGATATTTTAAATCTTTAGTGCTGTTATTCTGTCGGGTGTAATCTATGTGTCGTAAGTCAACTTGTTTTCCTTTTTTTTTTTCCTTGTATGTATACTTAAACGTTCTGCTTTACTATGCTTTGTACTTAAGTCAGTGTTATTTATTTATTGCGGTTTCCGTTGCCTGCCAGGCGCTGCCGCTCAAGCCCACAGTGGCTTTGGCAGACCTGCCTCCTTGTATTTTTTTCAGTATTTTGCGCAATAAAGCATTATTATTATTATTATAATCAACCAATCGGCCAGGTTTGTCAAACACACGCTGCCGGGCTTTCGATTACCAACCCTATAACCTCAACAGCGCCACAGTCAACGCTTTGTCCCTAACCTAATCCCTGGTGGGTACGTGCCAACCACTTCGAAGGCAATACCACCACCATCATCATCATCAAGTGGAACAAATTCGACAGCAATAGTCACGCCACCAAGCTCGCCAATCAGAGCGTTGGGAGTGGCTCGCCCCGATTGGCTGCGGACGCGCGTGTCGAATGTGAAAAGCATACCCCACCTTGTCCCGTCAGTCATTCTGGCCGTTGCTCTCGCGCCGTAAGCTGTCTCCTGGTTGGGCTCGTCACTGCCAGTCTTTGTGGTCTTCCTTCGGTGTGAAGCTCCCGCGGCCTGTTCCAACATGCGAGAGATCGTCCACATCCAGGCCGGCCAGTGCGGCAACCAAATAGGAGCCAAGGTAAGACAGCTTTATTTCGTGCCGCAATTTGGGAAGTCTGCGGAAGGCGGGACTGCTAGGCCTAACCGAACGCGAAACCAGCCGCCGTGGCCACGACCTTTTCGCAGCCATCAGCTGCAATTTCTCGCGCCTTAGTTCAATGCGTGTTCTTCTTTTTGCACGATCGCCTGTAATCAGGCGCGCATTTACGCTGATTTTTCCTGTCACACGTTCCGAGTAGGGAACGATGTAGTTAGCCACGCCCGTTAACGATGCCGGAGCGATGACCCCAATGGGATAGTTGCCAGCAAAGCCGTCTCGCGGCCGGGACAGGGGCGAAGTTTTGCTGCGGGCTTTGCGCGTTTGGTAACGCGCAGCTTTTTTTATTCTAATTGCTGCACTCCCGGTTATTTCATGCGTGCTGGCTTTTCCTCTGTAAATCCCAGTGGTTTTCACGCACAAGCCGACGTTTGTGAGCCGTTCGAATTGTCTCAACTCCAGGGGTTTATGCAGAATTTCGATTTGGGGGGGGGGGTTGTGGTTGTGGAATATTTTTTTTTTTTTTTGGGGGGGGGGGGGGGGGGGGGAGGGTGTCGGTCTTTCTAGGGGCGTGTTAGGGGGGGGCGGCGTATAAATCCCTGCCCAACTCGGCCGTGCCTTCGTTGACCTTCCTCAGCGTGTCGAGGCAGCTTACTATCCGTGTTTGCTTCTACAGAAATGCTTGTCTTATTTTCCATGCTCAGTGCCGCTTCCCGCATTTCTTATCGCCTCGCGAGAGAGCTTCGGTTTGCTGTGTGCCATTCTCTTACCGCACACAACTTAACACGCTCAGCTACTGGGCTTCGCTACTCGGCTTGGCTTGGTGCCTATAACGGCTCGCTATATAATGATTTGTTAAGCGGATTGGCTTTTTTCGGGATCGCGTTTTTTTTTTTTTTTTTGTCTTCGGCCACTGCGGCTGCGCCGCGTTTATTACTTTTTTTTACCACTTCTGTGATAGTGTGTTGGACGGCACCCCTTCGTGCACGAGTGCACGCATTGAGGCTGCCGTTCGCGGCGGGTAATAGTTTTAATCGTTTCTTTTTTTGCTTGTGTTGTGTTATAATATGACTGTGTGGCAGTGCTCGTAAGATCGTTCACGTCGAATTTAGCGATGTTTTATTAACTGCGAAGTGCGCCGACGGCTCCTTATTCTATTGTGCCAATAATGACCATACCGTCTGCGGTCTTCCAACAGTGATTTTCTTTCGTGAGCCGAAATAATTTTAAGTGTTCGCAAGCCAAACCCCATTTCTTTTAGATAAACCGGTCTTTTTTTTTCAATTTTTGAAACTCCTATTTTATTCTTAGCTTGTTTTCTGCGCCCAAGCCGTATTTTTTCTCCCGCTTTTTAACTGGACTTTTTTCGGCATTTTGCTTGTTAATTTTACTTTACCTTCACTTATATCCGAGATTGTTAGACTCCTTCCATGCACAACGTGCCTGTTGCCCGAACTTAAGGAAATCACGACCTTTATTTTTTTTTTTTTTTGCAAACTGTATCGAAGTAAATATTTTTGCGCAAAAATGCCCTTCTCGGCGTTGGTACCCACCTCGGTGCCGGTCGCAAGCGGTTTTATTCTCGGCGTGCAGCTAGCGTGCTTCCCTCAACGTTTGTAGCGTAATTAATTTTGAACCATGTAAGCAGACAGGTTGCGAACCTTTTGCGCGTGCGCTATTTAAAATCTGCTTTTGCACGACTACAGGAAACAGCATACCGCGTTGAAAGAATTTTGCGCAGGTTTCTGGCTCCCTCGTGATTATTCGAGAAATTTATTGTTGGGGCTCTTTCGATTCGGCGTACCTAAATTTCCGCTTGAGTAGACGTGGATGCAGTTTGACTGGTGCACTATATGCGCCGTCACCATTCACGAGCTTCCCGTGAGCAATGTCTCGTCATTCACGAGCATTTAATTTCGCCCATCTGCACATGCAAGCAGCGCCGCTGGCACCTCGCTTCCTTGCAAGGGCGCGGATAAACAGGTTTCGCAACTCGCACGTGTGCACCGCCGTGGTGGCTCATGGGGCGAATTGCGCTTGCGAATTCGCAGTTGCGGCGCCGCCCATGCGGCAAAACGATTTTTTTCTATTTTCACTGCTGCGACATATTGCCAAATGCTAAGCGGCGTTCACAAGAGAAGTTCCACTCTTCCAAACGTTTGGAAATTCGCCACAGCAACGAGAATAGATCGTTTTGGTGCACGAGCGGCGCCGCAGCTGCGAATTCGCAATCGAAATTCGCCCCATGTAGAACAGGCTTAAGGCGTTGTGCAGGTGAGCCCAAGGACGCGGGTTCGATTCCCGGCTGCGGTGGCCGCTCCTCTGATAGGGGCGAAAAGGGAAAACGCCCGTGTGTCCTAGATTTCGACGCACGATAAAAATGCCGAAGTGGTCGAAATTAATCCAGAGCCCTCCACTACCGTGCGCCTATATCGCCTGTCTATAGCGTCGGCGCGTGAAGCCTAATCAATCAAGCAAGCTCGGACGTGCGGCTGCGAGCTGACCCTTGTGTCACTTTCTATATTATCAGTGCTCTTGCTGCTTTTTTTTATTTCGGGTTGGTGCTTCGTGATCTTGACTGTTCAGGCATGTTTACCGCACAGTTAAACCTGGATATAATGAAGTTTACAAAATTCGCAATTTTTCGTTACATGCAGCAGTTTCGCGTTAAGGCTCGCGTGAATGAAGTAGAAACTAAACAAAAAATGCTAGACATTAGGAATGGTGACTCGCCGCTCAAGGATTTATTTCACGGTGAAAAACGGTGTTATCTGCGCCTGCTGTTTTCCCACGAGCTTAGGCACAGCAAAGCAGCTAGGTCACATAACCCCGTATTCACAAGCGTAACTTAAGTGTCGCTTTTGGCACTTTTCGGTGCCTTAACGCGTCGCAAGAACCAAACTGATGCTGAAAGGGCGACTTTTCGCCAACCTGGTGCTGTTTTCCGCACTTAACATTTCTCGCACTTGAGACGGCCGCAAGACTAGCTCCACTGAACTCCGCTGTAGACCGCCGACTGGCATAGAGGCAGAGAACAGCAAGGAACACACAAGACGCTATAGCCGAGATATTGTACCAGGCGGCGACGTTCTTCTATCTCGCCTGTGGAGCCGGCACTTGAAATTGCGAGCTGGTCTTCAAAACACAGACCTTTTCGTTTTGTGGCAGAACACGCAGATGGCAGTTGAGACACGCGACTACACGCCGACAGAAAGGCCTAGCACCCAACCGGTATCGCACTTCTCCATTTCTCCGGCCATTTTTGCAGAAAAAGTGCAAAAAAACATGGCTCATCGGCGTAACGAATTCGTTACACCAAGGTTAACCGTCGCGACGCCTTCGTTACATAGAGGTCGCGAACACGTGGGTTTCAATGGGGAATTCAAAAACTTCGTTAAATCCAGATATTCGTTGCACATAGGTTCGTTACATCCAGGTTTACCTGTAGCTGAGCACCCTTGAAACCGTCGTTGCCTGTATTCCTAGCGCATGTACAGTCTTTGTCAAAGTTTTGTGGGCCACGGTGACCCTGGCCGGAGCAGGCGTGCTGCCGAGCAGGGGCGCTGCGCTTGCGGCTCTCGGCTGGTTACGCGGCTAAAGAGAGCGAGGGGAACTATCGCTCTTCCTTTCGTAGTAGGGCTGGCTAAGTGCAGCGTGGCCGGTTTCCCACAGCAGGCGCACTTCGCTTCAGCGCAGGCACTTTGCGCAGCACTTGTTGCTCGGACACACTACAAAAGCAAGAGCAGAAGGTCCCCTCTCTCCCTTTAGCCACGCAACCAGCCGACAGCAGCAAGTGCAGCGCCCCTCTTGGCAGCGCGCCTGCTCCCGGCCACGGTCGCTGTGGCCCACAAAATTTTGAGACTGTAAATCGTCCCCCACGTATCCTCAGGTGGCGCAGGGAAATAACAAGGATCTCAGCTGTACAGCACAGTGATCACCACAGCTGCTGGCAGGCATACCGTTAGCCGGTTTACGTTACCGTCTAACGCGCGTGCGGGAGGCGTCTGCGCATGCGCGAGAATTTCTCGCGAAGGGTAACTTACCGTCACAGGCCTTACCGTTGACAGCGAGCTTCCTGAGCAGACGACATACCCTCGCGTCTTGACTACAGCAAAGGCGGTGAGCTCGGCGCTTGATGCTTGGTACAGCCGATAAAATTATCCTTAGTTGATGTTTATCGCCTTTTTCTTGCTCAACAATGCGCAGGAGCACGACAAACGATTGCATTTTCCGACGAGCGAGCAAAAGGACCGTCCCTACTCGTGCTAAGCCTCGCCTGCCTTAAATAGTGTATCGGTTGCTGTGCTCGCAAAGTGCTTCTGAACAATGAACTGCGGCATCGTGTACAGAATACACAATGCCGGGTGCTGGAAGAAAAAGCTATCTCAAGGACAGCTTGACGGAGCTGTGGGTACAGCAGTGTTCCACAGTACATAAGCCGCGTAGAAATATGCGCCTCCAAATTTGGCCTGGGCTAGGTAGTGTAGGTTATTGTGCAATTACAACAAATTTCACTCATTTCTTACCGAAAGATTCTGCGCGGGCGTACATTTCAGCTTACCTTAATTGTTCCATTTCTACTTAGTAGATGTCGCTCTACAGGTGATAGCTTCAGTATTCTAAAAACTAGTGTTATTGGGGACGCCTCATCCGAAACGTGAAACATTGAAATCAAATTTAACAAAATTGTGCATGATTAGCTTTGAGACCAATTTAAGAGATGCCGCTTCCTACACCATGGCGGCCGGAATACGCAAACCGTAAACGGTGTGCTACAACGTGGCATGCCGTCTTCAGCGGTAAACGAAAACTCCGGCTTCCGGAAACGCCGCAAGAGGTAGCGCAAATATGTAAACGATGTGATAACTAGTATATCTTACCTTATTACCGTACCGTTTCCGTTGTACTGGGACCCGACTGCGCATGCGCGAGCAAGGCAAGGCGGGCCGCCCGTCGCCGGAACTAAGTCACCCTGCCGTAACGAATGCCCACATGGCCAGTCGGCTCCCGGTACTCTGGAAACGGGTACTGTAACACTTAACTCTGTGTCGCCGCTGGTATCGGCGGCTGGTGAAGCTGTTCCATTTCACCAGCTATACCAGATCGTGTAGTGGTTACGAAAGTTGAGAATAGTTGAAAGTTGTCTGGTTACGCACAACTTCTTTTACGCACTTCAGAATTCTGGGCTGTTTTTTGTCGCATAAGTGCACCTTCTTCGCTATTCAGCCCTCCCCTAATAATCTGTTGAACTGAACCGCCTTCGCATTTCGTTTTCTTTGTCTGCAGTTCTGGGAGGTTATTTCCGACGAGCACGGCATCGACTACACTGGGAGCTACCACGGAGACTCGGAGCTTCAGCTCGAGCGCATCAACGTCTACTACAATGAGGCCTCTGGTAAAGGTTCATGTGTAATATCCTCATGGGCAGCGTATATAGCGGGATAACCGCCGCTGCTCCCCGATGTTGACAGATAAAAATTGCATAATATCATGGGTATTAATGCATTGCCCAGCCTTCTCGAACCTACTGACCTTCTGCTAAGGATTGAATCCCCTGACCAGATCTATTGATCATATATTTTGAATACTGTATGTTTTGAGCTGACTGCGCCTCTGTTTCCTTGTTTCAGGAGGCAAATACGTGCCTCGGGCCATCCTGGTAGACTTGGAGCCAGGAACCATGGACTCTGTCCGGTCTGGACCGTATGGCCAGCTCTACAGACCCGACAACTTCGTCTTCGGCGAGTATTCCCCTCATTACCCTCGCTGTCATTACTGGTCTGATGGGCCAAATCAATTACTACCGACTAAATGATGCCAGCTACCATCGTCCTCCATAAGGAGAGCAGTAAAATACCTATAGGAAGGGCGTCAGCTCCAATGTTGTTCGCAGTATGTTTACAAGAGGTATTCAGAACTTGGATTGGGAACAGGCGGGCGTAAGGGTTAATCGAGAACACCTCAGTAACCTCAGATTTGCTGATGGCGTTGCCTTGCTAAGTAACTCGGGGGAAGAATTGCAAAGCATGCTTTCCGCACTGGACAAGCAGAGTAGAACCGTGGGCCTGAAAATTAATATGCAGAAAACCAAAGTAATGATCAATAACCTCGGGACAGCACAGCAATTTGAGATAGGTGGCGAGGCAGTGGAAGGGGTAAGCGAATATATCTACTAGGGCCAAGTTGTGACACCGGACCCCAACCATGAGGCAGAGATGATTAGGATAAGAATGGGGTTGAGTGCGTACGGCAGACATTCTCGGGTAATGAATGGCAGCCTACCATTGTCCCTGAAGAAGAAAGTATGACAGCTGCATGGGCGACTCGGCGAGCATTGGAGCGGAGGATGATAGGTGTACAATTAAGGGACAAGAGAGCGGAGTGGGTCAGGGAACATTCGCGTGTTAAGGTCTAAATTGAGAAGAAAGGGATGTGGGTAGGACATGTAATGTGAAGGCAAGATAACCGTTGGTTGGTTAAGGGTCATTAAGTGGATCCCTAGAGAAGGCAAGCGTGACAGGGGGTGGCAGAACGTTAGAGAGGCAGATTAGATCAAGAAGTTTGCGGGGATGAATAGGTCGCAGTTAGCACAGAACCGGGAAAATTGGAGATCTATGGGAGAGGTCTTTGCCCTGCAGATGATGATAAAATGTCAGCGATTATCAGCCTGAATTTCTAAGTTTTGACTCAGCCCTTGTACTTCCCCACTCTCCGGTTTCACATATCTCACTCGGTTGTTTGTTGTCTTGTGATGGCACGGCTTTGTTTCGAACGGTGTTCTTTATTGACCAGGCAGCCGCTATCGGCCTTTCGGTGCTTCACAAACGTTGTCCTCTCTCTAGTGTTATTGTTGCGTCCCATTTGAAGAGCATACTCATCCTGGCCTTGCAGGTCAGAGCGGTGCCGGCAACAACTGGGCCAAGGGCCACTACACCGAGGGAGCAGAGCTCGTGGACTCTGTGCTCGACCGAGTGCGGAGAGAGGCCGAGGCGTGCGACTGCCTGCAGGGCTTCCAGCTCACCCACTCCCTCGGAGGAGGTACCGGCTCGGGCATGGGCACCCTGCTCATCTCGAAGATCCGGGAAGAGTACCCGGACAGGATCATGAACAGCTTCAGCGTTGTCCCCTCTCCCAAGGTCTCGGACACGGTTGTGGAGCCCTACAACGCCACCCTGTCGGTGCACCAGCTGGTCGAGAACACCGATGAGACCTTCTGCATCGACAATGAGGCCCTCTACGACATCTGCTTCCGCACGCTGAAGCTGACCACGCCCACTTACGGTGACCTGAACCATCTCGTCTCTGCCACCATGTCGGGTGTCACTACGTGCCTCCGGTGGGTCCCCCTGTAGAGGCTTCGGTTAAGTCCTTCCTTTTAAAGCAAAGCTTTCTACCTTTACCAGCCAATGGTTTCTTCGTGGCGTGCGCGACAAGAAACTCCCAACGCGGATCGGGAGGGGGCAGGGCGCTTTTCGCTCGCGGAGCCAGTGTAGATGGCACGGCGAATGGTTATCCCTCGTTCCCCGCGCGCAGGTTCCTGCACACACCGGCGGGCGCGTCGGCGGGACGGCCACCAAGCCCGAGCTCTTGACACCCCGGGCAGGCGCTTCTTTTACACCTAAACACGGCGTTCTCGAGATGTCCCATTCACATACTGCTGCACATACCGCGACATCACCGAACATTACCGCCTCCTTCAGACAACTTCCCCCTCCTCACCCCTCCCTCACAGCCGAGGCTGCCCACATGTGGCGTCTTCTTCAGACGCACTCCTTTCCCCACCGCAATCTATTAGTGCATTACGTACCCTCACCTCTTTTCCTCTCCCAACTGTCCCTTGTGATGACGCAGCCGTACACGCTCTAGCACTCACTCTGCGAATGTGCACGTGACCCTTTCCCCCCTCTGCCCTCCCCCACCCTCTTGAAACAGGCTCTGAGGTGCTCGGACCGCGACCGCTAAGAACTGGTCACCAGTCGGGCCCTAGACATCGCGGCGGCACTCTAGGCCACTGCCACTCCACCACCCTAAAACAGTTTCACATAGAGTGGATTCTGTCTCTGTCTCTCTGTCTCTCTCTGTCTCTCTGTGTCTCTCTCTCTCGGCGGGACGGCTTTGTCGTCTGCTTCAGCGATTGCTGTTTTGGGCCCGTTTTGGCGCAGCTTCCCGTCATTGCGCGCTTCCTACGCACGGCTTGATTAACTTGTTCAAACAGCACCTCCTGGGTAACCGTCGGGATTAAGTTGTTGTACAGCAAAGATACGTTAACAATTGGTTTGCAGCGCGGAAAAAACAAAATGTAGAGACCACATGCAGAGCTAGCCGCTAGAGAAACGCTACCTTTTGCGCACTAAGACAATTTGGTTGTATTTTAGCAGGTATTAAAGGGCAAAAGGAGCAACCGGTTCCGATAAATAGAGATTATAAAAGTTCCCTAAGCCTTTCTCGCAATTTTAAAACTTGCAAAACTAGTTCAATCGGTATAAATGCGAATCGCTAAGCTCACGTGTCGAATTTTTTCGATGTCTGCGCTTGTGTCGCGCGGTGGTGTAGCCCCGAGCTAGCACATCAGGATGGCTAGCTTCTGTTGTCTCACCCTTCCGAAGACGCTTCTCTCCGTTTCATTTGTGCCGACGCACGGCCGCTACTGCGTTCGGGACGCCGCCCCCGCGAATTGCGGGTAACGGCTGGCAGAATCTGATTTCACTCTTCGTAGAGCCACGTGTGTTAAAGTGACGCCGCATTGGCAATTGGTGAGGGTGTCGTTTACAGCTTCGCTTTATAACCCCTATCACAGCGTGGATTGGAGCCATTTTTTTTATATCAATCTTCGTATCTCACGCTTTGCCTTCCCTTTAACGCACGCAGGTTCCCTGGACAACTCAACGCCGACCTGCGCAAGCTGGCCGTGAACATGGTCCCCTTCCCGCGGCTCCATTTCTTCATGCCCGGCTTCGCTCCACTGACTGCCAGGGGTGCACAGCAGTACCGGGCTCTGTCTGTTCCCGAGCTCACTCAGCAGATGTTTGATGCCAAGAACATGATGGCGGCGTGCGACCCTCGACACGGCCGGTACCTCACCGTGGCCGCCATCTTCCGTGGCCGCATGTCCATGCGGGAGGTGGACGAACAAATGCTCAATGTCCAGAACAAAAACTCCTCGTACTTCGTGGAGTGGATCCCGAACAACGTCAAGACAGCTGTCTGCGACATTCCACCTCGTGGCCTGAAGATGTCGGGCTACCTTCATTGGCAACAGCACTGCCATTCAAGAGCTCTTCAAGCGCATCTCGGAGCAGTTCACTGGTACGTCCTGGGTTGCTTTGAATGGCCTCCGAACTTGACGTGGCTATGTGGTGTATGAAACTTAGACAAGTAGGCATGTTTGCCGTTATGAAATTTACCCAGCGTTTGTGTACACTGTTTAGCATAACTGGTTTGTATAAAGCCTGTAAGGCGAGCATTCTCAAAGTTGATGTAATAGTTAAAATGTCTGCTATAAGTTATATGCTACTGATCCACGCGTATTTAGTTCTCCAGGCAGTGCTTTGGAACTACGCTTTCCACCAATGCTACTCTGAATTTCTGGGGTTTTACGAGCGGAAGCTACAGGGTGCTCGAGGCGCTATTAATGGGCCCGGAATAATTTTTACCACGTGGGGATTCAATTGCGGTATTGGTGTAGCCTTTAGATTTCACTCTGGTTCCTCTTCATAGGAGAGACTTCTCTTGAGTGTGCACTCAGTCCTTGATTGTCTGGTATCCGTCTCGCCTCTTTTCCGTGTTCTCTGCGCAGCCATGTTCCGCCGCAAGGCCTTCCTCCACTGGTACACCGGAGAGGGCATGGACGAGATGGAGTTCACAGAGGCCGAGTCCAACATGAATGACCTGTCTCTGAGTACCAGCAGTACCAGGAGGCGACGGCCGATGAGGAAGGAGAGTTCGAAGATGTGCCGGAGGCAGGACGTCAATGCCTGAACGCCTCCGCGTTCCACTTTGTTTTGACCCGTGTGTTTCCTTTGTTTACTTTTTTTTCTCTTCCTTGTTCTACTTTCGTGCGTGCTTTATTTAAACCCGTGTGTTTCCTTTTACTTTTTCTCTTGTTCTCCTTCCGGGCCTCATTTTTTTGGTATTTCCTGTCTTTTGTGTCCTCTTTTGCCTTTTTCTCCGCCTACACTTTACCTTCGAGGAAATAAATTTTGTTCCTCCACTTCATCCTAATGTCAGTATTTATGACCATTAAACATCCTTAGCTGTCAACTGCAATAGCCTAGTTTTCAGGGGGTAAACCCTTACCTGTGTAGGTAGCTGCTTCGGTTTTACCGACACCACCTGATTTCAAAGCACCCCTTGCCTCATACGTCGCATCCAGAAGCTCCCCCAGGAGCATTTAAGGAAAAAAAAGCTAACTTCGCTGCTTTTCGACCAATCGGCTTGAAGTTTTGGAGGTTATGTAAAATAAAGGCCTACTAACCGTGCGAAGAATTTCATACAGAAATTTGTTCTTAAAAATAAAAATCTTAAGTTAAAATTTTTCTCTGCCTAAGGTGCATTTTTCAGAAATGTTTTAGCAGGTAAATCGCTGAAACATTTTTGTGTTAATTACCTCAGGCTTTCCTCCGAGCCAAAATACTAACCGTTGATTTTTTTAAAAAATGCACCTAGCACTAACACAAACTTTATGGTTTTTTAGAGAAAGATGAATAAAATAACATGCTTATTCTGGTTCAGAATGTGTTGCAGCATTGATACGGAACTCGCAAAAAAAAAAACTGTTTCGGAAACCCAAATAGACGAAGAGAAAATGTCAAATTGTCGCATCTCGCGCGGATTCTGAGAAAAGCGAGCCAATGCTACTAGCACGGTGTACTCCAGGCCTAAAAGATCGCTCTATGTCGAAAAAGAAACCAGTTACGCGCGCGCAAACAGCATCATAGGCGACCGACCTGATGTAAACAAACGTTTCGCAATGCATGCGCAATGCTTTTTCAACCAACGCACCGCCATCGCGGCATACAGTGAACTACAGAAAGATTCCAGTAACGATGCGCTAATTATAAAAATAAACGTTATCGTGCACGCTTTCAAGCAAAAAAATACCATTGTGCGTCACACAAATTCTTGTGGTGACTGTGGGGCCACATGGGGCGTGTTTGCCACCATTTTTAAATGACTTCTGCTGCGCATCTGAGGATGCCACTTTGTGGGGACGTTCCCAAAGAGTGTTAGAATAGTTCGGCACTATAATAAAAAAATCCAATTTTTAGTCCCTTTTGATATCATACCCGATGCCCTTAAAGAGACGGGGTGGCCACGAGGCTGGTGGCGACTTCAGCACCAAATTCAACCAAGAGTGGTTGGATAGCCAGGCCTGAGCTGCCCACTGCTCGCTGCTTGTGATGGGGGGCGGGGGGGGATCCTGGGAGCATTCCCACAGGCAGCGTTTGAGCGGTGCGTACGTACCCCCAACGGGGCATTGAGAGCGAAATTGTACCTTTTGCGCTGCGCTCAAAACTCTTTTGCGTGTTTCCCGCTCGTGATATAGACATTGGGAATAAAAAAAAATCAAGACGAACGAATAATTTCACGATTAACTGTGGCAGGACGGATGTGCGTCATGGCAAAAAGGACTATTGCGTGAGCCTCACGATTTGAACCACTCCAATTTTTTGTTAGCAGTTGCGTCAAGGCAGGTAGAGAGAGAGAGAGAGAGAGAGAGAGAGAGAGAGAGAGAGAGAGAGAGAGAGAGAGAGAGAGAGCAAACTTTATTCGGCAGCTCAAGTCCGACCCGCAGAGTTGAGTCCTCCGACGGTGGCGGCATTGGCGGAGGTTGACCAAGAATTTCAATGTGGGCAGCCAACAGGGACCACGGGGCGGCCAGCGGCCCAGCTAGACCACGAGCAGGGAATATCACCGGAGAAAGGGTTGGTAGAAAGAAATGTGGGAAACGAGGTGGCCCGTACACAGCGCCAATGTGTTCATTGTCCGGATAGCCGCCGCATACCTGGTAGTGAGGTCGGCCTGGTGATTTCCGTTTGTAGTGGAGGGGAAGGGGAAGGACAAAGTCTGCGCCTGTCTGATGTATGTGGCGTGTCTTCGTGACATGAACTCAGATGGGAAGGGAAGTAACATTCTTGCTGTACGGATGCTGCCGAGATGTTCGCGGCGCCTTTTATGTTGCATCGCTCTATCCTCTTTTGGATTGCATTCTTCAGGCCACGGCTGAGGGCTGGCCTGGAAATAAGCGCCGGGGGCCAGAGCGTGAGCTCGTTCATTACCTTCTATGCCTTGGTGGTCACGAGGAAAACGTGCAGGTGCAAATGAGCTTGCATGTATGCTGCCAGGTTGGTGTGGACAGGGGATGGAATGTCATTCGTGGCGAAGCGTCGTAGGGCTCCCTGGCTGTCCGCACGGACTGCAATGTGGTTGGTCCGATGCGGATGAAGCATAAAGGCTTCTGCGATGGCTTGAGTCTCTGAAGCCGTGACCAGGGGGGCTCGCCTTCGTGAGCGTTGTGCAGACAAGCGCCAAGCTTGTCGGAGCTGTTTTAGACCAACTCGAAGCTCGTTCATTCGATCTTTTCGCGAACCTGAAATGGACTTTGTAAGCTTCTTTAAAGGAAAACCCAATGTCCATTTTCATGGGAGGCCTTGTTTGACAAAAATAAATCTTTCTGAGCTGAGCGGCGATCCCGAATCCGAAGATATTTGTGCCACCATTGCCGTACCTGAGCAGCCCCCACCATCGCAGGGCCGTCTTCACACCGCGTTCAAAACTTGTGGGTCCCATAGGCGGAGAGTTTTCATTTTCCCAGGGTGGGCTCAGCCCCCCTTGACTGGCAGCCAAGGATGATGATGACGATAAAATGTACCTATCATCATGCACATACGTGCATACATACATACATACATACATACATACATACATACATACATACATACATACATACATGTTTCTAGTGCGCTTGTCTTTTCATGGTAAGAATTGGAAGGAATAAATGTAAATTATGTAAATATGCCGTCCACGTCTGCGCCACTTCGATGATGCATTAAACATTCAGGCCCAATAACAAGTGACACGGTAGAGGCACCTCTAAAGAAATGTCAACTGGAAGCACTGATAATGACACTTGGGGGAGTAGAGGGGGGAAAGGGATCAGCATCGCCCGAGGTGGGGGGCAGAGCCCCCTCCGGGAAACACTAAAGGGGGCTCGCTTCACCCCCGTAGCCTCCGCCTATGGTTTATAGCATCAACATGGAATTGGCTTTTCTCGTGGCGTTGCATCCTCTCAGCACCCTTCTTCCACTTCTGGAAGCCCGCCGTCAAAAACGAGAGAGCTCGTGTGCTACTTCCTACTTCCGCGAGTGTCTCACGGCACTCGTGGAAGAAAGCTACTGCACGCGCTCAAAGTCATAAGAAAGCCACGCAAACCTTTCAGACCACTCGTGGTGACACGAGCGAGCATCTTTGTTCTTCTGAATTAAATTTGAAGATTTTCTTCGGCACAGCCCGCAAACGCAGCGTATTTCCATCAGAGTATTGGCTGCGGCTTTGTGTGGAGGAGGAGGAGGAAAAACTTTATTTATCTGAAGAGCTGGTAGGTGGACGGGGTCCTTAGTCCAGGACTCCGTTGGTTCTACCTCCGTCTTCGCGACCTTTCGGTCAGCCCATAACTGCCTATTCGGGTCAGAGCTGGCAAGCTCACTCTCCGGCCCACTGCTCGTACGTAGGACTGGGAGTTGGTTTCAAGTCTGGGTTATTCTGGCACTCCCAGCCCATATGGAATGTGTGGATGCTACACCTGTAGCTGGACGCACGACGCGGATGCTTCTCCGTATTGTGGTCCTACGACATAAAATGGAAACCACGGAGCAAGAATATATAGAAACCACGGAGCAAAAATTTTATTCTTGCTCCGTGATGGAAACAGAAGGCTAAATCACTGTTCCAAAGTTGAAATCGTACCAAAATTTAAACATATTGACGTGACTGGGCCTAGCCTGGTAACGAAACTTTGGTGTGGCTGCCATAGGCTGAAAATAGTACGATCACTTTTGAGTCTTTGGTGCAATTTAAATATGCTACATCCGGCATTTTCAGCCCCCTCCCCCTCCAAATGCGCTGGAACGCAATCGCTTACATATATGTGCACGCAGGGTGTCTGCCTAGAAGTTCGGACTTTATTTAACTGCCTTAAACCGTGCAGTGCGCGAACATATTGTCTTCAGTCTTTAACATCATTTTTTTTTTAAACATTAAGGACAAAAATTTTATTCGTTAGAAACCCGGTGTAAGCAGAATTTTAGATAGGCTTCACGTGTATCTGAAAACTCAGCCAACCTAAATTACCTTCTGCAGTGTTGTATTTTAATAAAATTACAGGATAATTTCATTAAGTCTTTTGTTGTATTTATGGCGTATCTCTACCGTGGTCATTACACAAGTATACAAAACGGATTTGAAACATATTCCAAAGATATTCGGAGTATATTGATATGCTTTTTACGACAGTACTGCTCGAAATGTGTTTAGGCGAGTGTACTTTTATTGTATTTATGGAAACATTTACGCCCTGTTCATTTCTAGAAAATAAAAAAGCATTTCAATATATTCTGAATATCTTAAGCGTCGTACAATGGCACATTTCTGTAGTGTATGAAACTACTTGGAGATGGCTAAATCAGTGTTCTATTTCGGTGATAAAACGCTGTGTTAGGTAATTGACATTACCGATGGAGCGATGCGTCGACCATTGCAAAAGCTCGAGTGGACATCGAAAGCTGCTGATTCACGCTCCGTCCCAGCTTTCGTATCCGAAGCAATGTCCGAAGTTTCTGGAGTCATTATAATATATATACATTTATACATCGCGCTATAAATACGCGTAATTGGTCTCATAACACGTGTGTTTGACTCGTTTTCGCTTACCATGAGTCGGTCTGAACCCATATCCACTTGATTGAGAAGCGTGACTGTCAAGGCATCGTTATTCAGCCTGTGCTTCTGCAAGAAACAAATTCTCAGTCTACTCTAAAGCAAGCACAGATACACTGGAGCCTCGAGGTAGTATCGGGACAGTAATTCAGTTCGTTATATCCGATATTTGTTGTAACAGTGTAGCTAAAATCGGTTCAACCAATCGTTAATCTGGCCCCGCAAAAATCCTTGATACAAAAACGCATTTTTTTAATCTTCGAACTCACTATAAATAAACACAAGGTGCTATTATCTTCCCCTTGTGGCTTTCAAGCTCAATGTACGATAGCATGAAACGGGAGATTACAAAAGAACAAAGTTCACCTGATGAAACCAGCCGCGTTCCTATTTTAAAGGAAGGATGTGATCTTTGTCTGTTGGCTATTCACAGCACTGAGCAGGATGAAGTTTTTCGTAATGGCCGCGAACAAATGGGCCTTTTCTACAGTTTCGAGCCCCGCGACTTTTAGATGCGACGCTGAGACGAGCATCTCTTGCCGGCGGCCCTGTCCTGCGTCCGTCGTCGTCGTCCGCGTCCGCACAGCTGCGGTCTCCTCCGCTCACCCCCTCTACTCTCCGATAGCGAACACTCGCCCAACATCTGCGGGCGCGTGGCGCAGCGCACTCTCACTCCGCCGGTGGGCGGCGCTGCGCGCTGTGCGCATGTGCAGTACCTCTCTCTCTCTCGCGGTCTCCTCTCCTTCGGGTGCGCTGCGCGCCGCTGCCGTGCGTGAGAATGGTGAGAAGCGTGCTGCCGACGCCGAGCTCCGCCGACGCGAAGCAGCCTCCGTCTAAACGACAACAAAAACGTCTCTCATTATGCTCAAAATTACGCCCGGATCCCCTCGCGTGGAACCCAACGATGTGATTGAAACGCAGTTCACGTTAACTACGCGTTTCACGCTATTCGACTAATCGACCCAACGGAAACACCCAACGGAACCCCCTTCAGCGTCGCATCACACCAGGGTTTCCGCGAGGGGAGGTGGGCGTAATTTTTTTCCAAATAGCTTCTCAGCCTACCGGTAAAATATTTCTTCGTTATAACCGATAGTGCGGATATGGCTATCACAGTTTCACTTTCGTTATAAAAGAATGAGTATCGCTGAAATGAGGCGTGACCAATAAAGCCCTTTTTAATTCGCTATACCCGATAATTCGCTAATATATCAGTGTTATAACGAGGTTCAACTGTAAAACATTTCTGAGAAGAAAAGGTATAAGTACCATGAGCACTGGTTTCGGTCTCGTGTGCACAGTTTGGAGCGGGGAGGATGAATGTGCGGCGTGCCTATTTCCTTTTGTCATTTCTTCATCTTAAATCGTGGCTGCAGTGACCTGCACGGATCTGCACCTACCAAAATTGACACACACTGCAATACGTTGCAAAATCAATAAAGTCGTTATGAGTCATACCTATAAAAGGCAATTTAGACATCGGTGCTTCCTGGACGTGAGCACCACTTTACAAAATACAATGGCACTAAGGTAACCGGTGATGGTGGACAATATATAACGACCGAGTGCTCAATATTCAAGAAAAATTTGTGCCTACGTCGTAGAATGGAGAATATGAGCGTCGTCCCGATGCTTATTCTAATTTGTAAACGAAGAGAAAACATGCATAAGGTAGCTGTTCAGAATGCTGGGCTGGTGCATATTCGATGCCAACATATTGCACTCTTGGAGGGAAATAAATCGCAAACGAAGACGCGGATTTCGAGAACCACTATGAGGCGAATGGCAGGTGAAAAATTTTTTTAATTTTTTTCGGCTGCCGGGAGAGGAGATCGACACTGTCTATTTAGTTCGCTCCCTAACAGGTTTAAGTGAAAAATTAATTGCGAAACCTTAAGCTGTATTAGCAGAAAAGGAAGAATATAGCATAGTAGCTTACCGCGTCATTGGAGCCGACAGCAGCGTCTTGGTCCGTCTTCTTTCGAAGAGAGTGGGTATAATTTTCTCGCTTGGGCGAAGAACGTGCACATCCAGAGGTAACCGCTGTTGCAATCAGGGAGGCGTTCCAGGACCTACCTCCTCCAACACCGTGGTAGCGTAATGGACGAGCGGTAATGCAGTAGAGTTCGCCTCACGCGACCACGAGAGAGAGCCTAGAGTAAAAAATAAAAACAAAGGCTGTGATTGATTTCTCTGCCATAGGAATCGGTAAACACCAAACTGAAATGTGGAGCGGAATCTGCAGCTGAGCATGATTTGCGGGTTGGCGGCTGTCTTGTGGGTGTGTTTGACGAGCGACGTCCTCCTGGCGGGTCGCTTCGCAAAGGTGTACTGACGCCATTTCCGTGACGGATCTGACGTCAGTGAAATCTTGGTGTATACCGGCGTAAAACACTTTCATGTTAAAAAAACTCCCAAGCATTTCCCCGA